>JADRCD010146034.1:0-18807 GCA_019843815.1 Montemys delectorum | reverse complement strand
TTTTGATTTTTTGAGACAGGGTTTCTCTGTGTAGCCCTGGCTGTCCTGGAACTCACTCTGTAGACCAGGCTGGCCTCAAACTCAGAAATCCACCTGCCTCTACCTCCCAAGTGCTGGGATTAAAGGCGTGCACCACCACGCCCAGCAATAGTACACCTTTTAAAAAAAGAATTTATCTTATTATTTTTAATTATATCTGTGTGTATGTGCTTATTGGTATGCGCACATTTGTGTAGATGCTTGTGTAGGCCAAAGGTGCCATGTCTCCTGGAGCTAGAGTTGCAGATGTTTGTGAGCTGCCTGATATGGGTGTTAGATACTGAACTCAGATCTTCTGAATGAGCAACAGGAATTAGTAACCTATTTTTTTTTTTTTACCTTTCCAGCCCCCAATACTATGGCTATTAGTCAATGTTCTACTGCTATGAAGAGATACCATGGCCACAGATTCTCTTATAAAAAAGGGCTTGCTTATAGTTTCAGAGATTTAGCTCACTCTCATCCTGGTGGGAAGCATGGCAGAGTGTAGGCAGACATGGCATTGGAGAAGCAGCTGAGAGTTTTACATCCAGATATACAGGCAGAAGGAAGAGAGAGACATTTTCCCTGGCTTGAACTTTTGAAGCCTCAAAGCCCATCTTCAGCTACTTCCTCCAACAAGGCCACACCCACTCCAACAAGGCCACACCTCCTAATCCTTCTCTAGTAGTGCCACTGTCTGATGACTAAGCATTCAAATATATGAGCTTTGGGGGGCATTCCTATTTAAATTACCACAGTGATTTAATTTCATTTAATTTGTTTAATTTCAAACTTACTTCCAACCAGTTAGCAAGGTAGAAATAGTCACTCTAGAGTGAGAAACACAAAACACAAAATGAAACAAGAAACAACAAAACAAAACCTAGCAGAAACCACTTTGGCTAAGTAACCCAGGTAACTCTTGCTAGTTACCACAATGATAGGCTTGGCCTCCTGATAGGTCATCATTAGTGTACAGTAGTAGCAGCAGTATTCCTGCCTGAAGTACTCAACCTAGATCTCATCTCTGTAAAGTATCAAATCCAAACTAAGAGATGGTTTATACAAAATAACCATTCTGTTCTCAAAACATCAGGAGAAAGAAAGGCTGAGTCACAAGTGGAAGGAGCCAGCAGGTACAGTGCCCAGCTGTGATATGTGAGGCCAGATACACCTAGTACCAAATGCTACACAGAAAAGTGCACACAATTGGAAAATTATGGACTTTGCTTAGTAGACAGCAATACTATACTGGAAATGAATTCTACCCTTTGTGATGTTGTATAGTTCTATCAGAGAGCACTGACTTCTCAGGAAATATACTCTGAGCCATTAAAAGAGGGTCAAGATGGCTACCATTTACTCTCAAGTAGTTCAGAAAGAAATTATAGAGGGTTAGTGGAATGGCGCAGCAGGTAAAGACATTTGCCACACAAATCCAAAAGGAGAGAACTGACTTACAAAAGTAGTTCTCTGACATCCTCACATGTACCGTGACATGCATATATATGTCTATACTCATGCACCCATATCATACACATGTAATATGTACATAATAATAAATAAATAAAGAAATAATGGAGTATGCTAGATTGCCCTTGCAACCTGGAATTTGAAAATATTTCAAAACGATAAGTTCAAAAACATTATGCATAAAAATCTGTAGGTTTTCCTAGAAATCCCCTTTGTGATTTTATTTTTCTGTTAAACTTGTTAGTGTGTTAGCTGCTATGGAAAGGCACAGCAGCACGTAAAGTACCACAAAATGTTACTTAGCCCAGGGCATGTGTTTTTATACTGTGCCACATTGATTCTAAGATCATATTTTATCATCTGGGAAATCAAGATGAATCTTAAAATCAGTAATATGTACCATAGTTTGATTTTTAACATTTGTTTTGGTGCTACACAAACATGTGATGAGTCTCAGATTTGATAAGATCCAGTAGCTACTGGTCCTGAAGGTTCTGGATCGATTTAAAAGAGGACTATGCACTGGCAGATTTTATATTGTTCATAACTTTGTTTTCTAGGAGCAGCAGGGGATATAACTGATCTTTGTGTCAGTTTCCAAATAACTACATAAAGGCTTAGTTATTGATGAATTGATGACTAGGCCATAAGCTAGGCTTGTTCCCTGACTAGCTCATAACTCAACTAACCTGTTTACACTGTTTTAACCTGTTTACACTGTTCTATGTCTGGCACATGGCTGGTTACTTCTCCACAGTTTCATACGTCTGACTTCCCCCAAGTCTGGGTGGTAAATCTTCCCATGCCTAACTCCTTTCCAGAATTCCCATCTCTCTCTATCTATCTATCTATCTATCTATCTATCTATCTATCTATCTATCTATATCTGCTGGATGTTCCACCTCCTAATCTTGCCTCAGCTTATTACCCCTCAGATTTTTTATTGACTTTTACACAGTGACATCTCCCCCTTTTAATCCAATAAAAGTCTCCTTCTCTAAGATCAATAAACTATATACAATAAGAACAATTACAAAAACTATCAGGTAAGAATTATGTTCACAACATCCAGTCCATTTGTTTTTGGTAGCCTTGGAGAAAGGATTCTACTATCTATCCTAGCTTGGTGAGTCCAAAGTTCTGTACCTAAATCATTTCCTATCATAACTTGCATTTATCAACTAAAACTATCTTCTTAGGCCTTAAATTATATTCTTAAATCTTAAACAACTTAAGCTTAACTGTGAAATTATAATTATCTAGTCTTTAACCCCATCAGAGACCTAAGAAGGATAAATATTACCTGAGTAAACAGGAAGTACAGAGCAAGCAACAGACAAAACTATAGAAATGACAGAGATTTCTGGCTACCTGGACAGTCAGTCAAGGTTTCTTTGCAATGTTAGAGATTCTGTTTTTGGCCTTCTGCCCTAGTATATGATGGACTTTTCTGTGGAGCAGGAATTATTAAGGGCTTGCCTACCTTGTTCTTGCAAAACTTGGCAGTCAACTTCTTCCGTGCCCTGCTTGTCCTCTGTCTAGCATGGACAGAATGCTATCAGCAATTAAGGCAAGTGCAGATTTTTGCTTGGTGGCAGCTTTGCCACATTTGAAGCAAATGCCATAAGGAGTTTCTTCATGTTCTCCATCTTTGAATGACAATGAAGGTGCTGACATATCTCACTGTCAGGAAAAACCTTATGCTAATAAAGTATCTTCAATGTCATATTCTTTAGATCTTGGAGGTTTTGGAAGACCATCCATCCATCTATCTATCTATCTATCTATCTATCTATCTATCTATCTATCTATCTATCTATCTATCATCTATTTGAATAGGCAAATGTTGCTGGTTTCTAGATATTTACTATCTGTTCAACTTTTAAAAAATCTACAGGAAGCTAAATAAACCTTATTTTTGTAATTAACCGAGCTAGTATCTAATGTAATAGAGAGAAATGGTAGGGGTTGAAGGAGGAACATGCTCCAGTTGAGCTCTTCCTCATGCCTTTCCCACCATGGTCTACTGAAATTCTTGGAAACCACCTACCCAAATAAAACCGGTCTTCATTGGTCATTTCTGTCATGTACCATGGTTAAAGTGACATAAAAGTCATCAATCCAGGAAGGGCTGTGTGTCTTTCCAGTGAGTTCCCAGCTTCTCATGACTGAAGATAATCCTTGGATCTAGCTTTACTGAACATTTTGGTGCTTGGGCTTTTCCTGAAAGCACAGTTTCAATAGAGGAGATTCAGTACATGATCTAGGGTTGTAATCCTCAAAGTGTGGTTTTCAGATGGGCAGCAATAGTTCACTTGGGAACTTGGATGCCATTTTGGGCTCCATCACATACCTACCCAGACTGGTGCTGAGGCCCTGATGTATTTATGAGACCCTGTCACATAAATTAGTTGTAGACTCAATAGTTTGCTCTGAGTTACTGTGTGGTTTCTGGGGTCACACAGTGTTTCTGACTAATTTCAGTTTTGCGTTGGATTCTATTATTGGTTGTATCATCAACATGGCCTGATTTTTCTATTGTTTTCCATGCCTGTCTGTTTATCTACCGCATACAGATGTCTATTTTCCCTAGGTGTCTGTTGGATAGCTTAGTATTCCTTAAAATACATTTTTATTTATTCCTTGAGAATTTCATACATCTATACAGTTTATTTTGATCATCTCCCCTCCCCCCAACTCTTCCTATGACCCATCCCTCCTAATTCAAGTCCTTCCTCCTCTCCTACACCCTAAATCAAGTTATTGCTTACAGTATGTGGATAGCTGTTCGGTCATCTACTGGAACATGGGAAACCTACTAGGCATTACATCTTAGAGGAAAACTGACTCTCCTTCCTCCAGCAGCCATCAATTGCTAATAACTTCTCAGACAGAGGTGGAGCTTTGTGAACCCCTCCCCCATCCATGCTGGAGGACTGACTGAGTTGATCTTATGTAGATCTTCTGTAGGCAGCTGCCGCTGTGGTGGGCGCATGTGCACAACCACCCTGGGTTCAGAAAGATACTGTTTTGAGCAGTCTTCCAGAGCCTTCTGCTCTTGGCAATCTTCCCATCTCCTTTTCTGTTTCACTCTCCTGCATGTATGATACAGATGTCCCAGTTAGGGCTGAGCACTTGCCGTGATGACTTATCCTCTGTGCTGTGATTGGTTATGAGTCGTTGTATCAAGAGCATCTACTGCAGAAAGACACTTCTCTGACGAGAGCGAGGAACTGTGTTAAAGGTAAATATTTAGAAAGAAGCTTGATACTATGTCTCTTGAGCAAAATAGGTAGATCTTTCTGATAACCACTGTTACGTGGCCTGGTTTAAAGTTCCAGAAGGCATGACTTCTGACGTATTCACAGACCACACCCCAACATAGTCATGAGACAATGTTACACTCTGAATAGAGGCCATGGAGTGGACTGGAAAAGCCAGGTGAGAGTTTTGGATGACACCTGGGACAGGTAGAAGGCAGGGAATAACAATTATGAGAACCGTGCATAGGTTCTGATGACTGAACCCTTCAATAAGGTCGCTTAGTGTCTCCCGCTAAATGGATTTCAACTCTTCATCTTGGTTCGTTGGGAACTGTGTTGTTCATAAGTGAAGAGAAACCTAAATCCAAGTGCACTGTTAAGCTTGTTTTTGTTGAAACACACCTGGTGAGTTGATGGGGTGTTTCCTGTATTTCCACTTTGGGTTTTTTTTTTTTTTCCAAATCTGAATGAAACACAAGTAATCTTGGAATATATGTAACGAAAATTTGTCTGGAGGCAGTTTCTTAAATATAGACGGAGTGGTTGAAGAGAGTGAATTTATGTCATTAATGTCTTGACTCGAATGCTAATTCTGGATGTAAATGTCACAGTTTGCAAGCTTCAGGAGTCACAGTGATTACTCCACAAGTACAATATTTGAATAATCATAACATTTTTTTTTCCATTATGGAAGAGTAGAGATGATCCTTCAGTGAGCCCCCTGTGCTAACAGCAATACCATTAGTTTCAGACATAATCTCAACACATTGTGTTTGTTGTTATAAATATGTCATTTTATAATTAGATACTAGTTATGAAATAACACTGATCTCCCATGAATCCATAGAAATATATGCAAATAAAATGATGGCTTACTTTTTAAAACATAACCCATGATATGCAGCATTTGAGAATAACCATTTTAAAACTGTACCCGGGTGAAGACAAACATTATTTTGCCAGGGATTATTATGCTAATGAGAGTGTGCCTGAATTGCTTTCTGAAAAAAGTGAAACCATAATTATTTTAAAAGTTCATTAAAATTAGGCTTAAATTATTTCCCTAAAAAGTAGGGCATTTGAGGGGCTGGAAAGATGGCTCAATGGATAAGCATGCTTCCTCTACAAGAATGAGGAACTAAGTTCCAGTCCCCAGCTTCTGCATGGAGAACTGGACATGGCCAGATAGCTGTGTGTGCGAGTAATCCCAGCATTAGAGAGGAGTGACAAGTGTATCCTGAGAGCAGGCTGGCCAGACAGCCTAGCTGAGTGGTGGGCGCCTCTGCTCTATTGAGAAATCCCGTCTCAAGGCCTTAAGGCAGAGAGCACTGACCTCCATATGCACACACACAAGTATGCTCATACAGAGACATACGCACCTGCACACTCATGTACATACTCTACATACATGTATATACTAATTATACACGCCCATACCCCCACACCCAATATACACACAGGGACAGTGTTTCTCAGTGTCTGTCCACTCCCCAGCCCCCAAATCAACAGTGTCAGTATCACCCAAGGGATACCCTTGGGTGATATGTCTGGCTTCCATCCATAAAAGTAGGAGGGAGCAGGGGTGGGGTGGAGTAAGCCTAATGAGGTCTGAAGATTGAACTCTAGTAAGAGATTTCCTAGCGTTTGCAAAGCCCCAAGTGTCCTGGGTGTGTAGTGTGCATGCAGATTCTATAGTCTTATTTCATACCTAATCAGAAACTCGGACGGGGTGGGTCACCCTTGCCTTATGGTCCCTGGTGGTTCTGGCACACTGACCCTGGAGAGTCACTGGTCTGAAGGAAGGCATCTCCTTGTAGATCAAGGCCGAGAAAGCTGAGCTCGTGTGTGTCTTGGTGGATGCTGCTGCCATGAGTCTGCTAGTTGAGGCTAATTAGGATTTGAATCTATTTAGAATGAATAAGGACAGCCTTCCCAGCCCTGCCAAGTTTAACGTCCAAATGATCATTTCTGTGCTTCAAATAGAAGTAGCAAATTTGTCTTTGCCTTTCCTGACTGTAACTAACTCAAGTTAACCAGGAGAGTTTCCCTTAATTGGATCATCAATTTATTCAGTTCCATCAAATGCTGATGGATGAAACACACCAGAACTAACCTGAATGCTGAGGGACTATTTCATTTCTCTTTCTCAACCAACAAAGAGAATAGGGGGTTGGGGGAGGACGCCGTTGATGGTTACTGTATTCCTCATGGCTATTTGCTTCAACCTCATGTGTGTCTATAGATAGATGCATGCATGCATGGATGTGTGTGTGCGTGTACATATGCACCAGTGTGTATATGTGCATGTGTGTGTGTGCATGTGTGTATGTGTGTGCATGCATGAGTGTGTGTGTGTGTGTGTGTGTGTGTGTGTGTGTGTGTGTGTATGTGTGTGTGTGTGTGTAGGCCAGGAGTAAATGTTGAGTGTCTTCTCTTTCCTTGAGCTCCGTCTTTTTAAAAAAGAGTTACTTTATTTTTTTATTTCCGTATATTTATGCATATACATGCATGTCTGTCGTCCTCCATAGAACCTGGATGAATAGGTTCTATAGGTCTCTGGTCCGGCTAGAAACAGCCAAAGTGTTACAGCTCTCAGAAGGGAAACCTGCACACAGCAGGTAGCCAGGGTCCGAGGTCTTCCCTGCTATCATGGCCAGTGGTGGGGCAGCAGTGGTGGACAGCGACATGGCCCAGCCTACCAGACAGCTCCAAGGTCCAGCAGTGAATGCTTCGGGAGAGAAAACACTTCCCCAATGCATTACAGCTCAGTAAAACAGCCCTTCTCAAATGATTCTTGAGGAAATAACGTGTGCATTTTAGTCCATCTAGATGGGGACTTTATAAACATTAAGGAGTAGGGTAGGATCCAGGGGTAGATCCTTCCTCTCACCCAGTTAGAGATGCTAGTGATGCTCTGTTTGTGTGGGGAAGGTCTTCAGGTCTTTTTCCTACCTGACTGTGTCATGGACCTTTCAGTGGAGTGACGTGATTAGATGTTCCAGAGCAGGTAGAACCATTGAGGAAGTTGGCCTCAGTCCTACTGTTCTTAATTCCGAGATTCACAGGGTTTGGACTCATTCAGTCCTACCAGTTCTGTCTAGTGGCACTATCCACTTGCCCCACACATCTCTGTGTAGGTAGATGCAGATACATGTGGGTGCTCACGGAAGCCAGAAAGGGGTGTTGAATCCCTTGGAGCTGGAGTTAGAGGTGATTGTGAACTGCCTGACATGGGTGTTGGGAACCAGATTCTTGTCCTTTGCAAGAGCAGCAAGTGCTCCTAACTGCTGAGCCATCTCTCCAGCCCTCAACCTTTATTTTTAGAGACAGAGTCTCTTGAATGAACATGAAGCTCATTGATTTAGCTAAGTTGACTGTCCTCCTATCTCAGCTACCCCCCACCCCCAACTCTGCTGATTTTCTTTTTTTCTTTTAATGTGGTTCCTGAGTCTGAACTCAGGTCCACATGCTGGTCAGGCAGGGCTTTTACAGAGATGAGCCATCTCTCAACATACTTTAGTATTTTTTTTTCAAGCTAGTGGGAAACCTTTTATGTATAAGGGAATGTAAGGAGAACAAGTTGTAGACTTTTTTTTTCAAGAACTTAATATTTCAAGATAGTGTTACCTTCCAGTCTGCCAAGGGTTAGGGAGACTTTTGAAAGATAAGTCTGAGCATTTCTTCTACCTTTGTATGGCAGAAGACTCTTAAATTGAATGCTGAACTGCTTAGAAAGATGGATAATATAGAAATTCACAGCTGTGCACCATGATAAAAAATCATTGCCTGTGCTGAGACATTTCTTATGTGAGTTGTGGTGGCAGATATTTGGTCACTTTGAACCTTGTGGGGAGTATTGGGTATTAATATTAGGAAATTGGACTTGACATTTAGGCGGTTATCAGGGTATTTAATTTATTCTTGGGTGGCCTCTTGGAGTTCATGCCCTGATCTGTGTCAGCACAGCATATCTAAGATTCTTGCTCGTGCTCCAAGATAGCCAGTCGTTAGCTTGTAGTACTGGTAGCTTCTACCCAATGGGTTAAATGTGGTCATCCTGGGCTTGGCACACTGGACATTCCTGGGAAGCTATTACATGCAGCAAGCTTGGAAAGGTAAATGGCTGGGGAGTGGATATGGTAAAATATGGGGTGATTTCTTTTGCCTACTGACCTCACATGCAAACATTACTGGAGGCCTTGACATCATGTTTAGAATTACATGTTAACAGAACCACACACTGAGCTTCCAGGAGGATTCTCAAGGTGTAATGGACACAGTTTGCAGCTGGGCAGACACAACTGTGTCTGGATTTGGGATCAGAGATTCTGATGTAGACTTCCTTCCCGACGCTCTGCCTCTTCAAGGCAGCTGCTTCTGTCTTCTGAGCCATAAGAATGTTCTCTTCCAGCTCTTCTCTGTGTATTGCACTAGCTGGCTTCTGCTTCTATAGACAGCATTCTGTCTTCTATAGTATGACATCATCATAGGAAAGTCAAATGGTTGGTATTTGGTATTTGGGTCCTGTTGGCCGCAATTTCCTTTCGCTTCCTTCTAGATGATAATTACATTTTTGTTGTTATTTAGTTTTCTGAGAGCATTTGTTGCTAAAATCCTTTTTCTAGGATTCTTTCAGAAGTGTTATGATCAAGTGTGTCAGGTAGGCCAGCAGCTTAGCTCAGTCTGGAAGCTCAAGGGTAGCCTTGCACACAGTCGGAGCAACTGCTTTAAGGCCTGGTGATATGGAGAAACTTTGTATCTTGGAGCTAGGGGAGATGATTCTGTGGGAAAGTGCCCAAGCTTGATCCCCAACATACAATTAAAAAGCTAGGAAGTGGAGAGAGAGAGAGGGAGGGGGGATTCAAGGCTCACTGGATGGCCAGACTAGACAAAGGACGAGCTCCAGTTTCAATGAGAGATCTTGTCTTAAAAAATAAGGTGGAAGATGATAGAGAAGATACATGGAATCTATCTCTGGCCTATACATACTACACATGGCTGTACACACACACACACACACACACACACACACACACACACACACACACACGTACATCTCTAGGGACAGTCTATGCAAATGTCATAGCAGCAGAAGAATCTTAAGTTTTCCCTGCCCTAGCATTACTCATTATGGGCTCGTCCTCCCTCCTAGTCTTCCCCCCCCCATTTCCCCTTTCCCTTTCTTCCTTACTCCTCTCATCTCTTCCCCTCTACTTCCCTTATTTCCCCTCTCATCCCTCCCTCTTCCTACATTCTTTCTCTTCCTTCCTTTCTCTTTATTGAGTCATAGTTTACAAACCATATAATCCATTGATTTAAATACATTATAGGATGATTTTTTTTGTTTACTTATAGTTGATTCACTCCAGTCAGCATGAAACATTGTCCTTAACTCTGAAAGAAACCCTGTAACCTTCAACAGTTAGAGTTCTGCCAGGCCTGGCTCTTTTTCTACCCCTAGTCACAAGAAACCACATGTCCACTTTCTTTCTCTAATGATTACTCTGCATTGCATATAAATGCAATTATAAAACACATGGTCTTTTGTGGTTGGTTTCTTTCATTTCGTGTCTTTTCAAAGTTCATCCCCTCTGTAGCTTATTTCAAGTTGTGGTTCCTTTTAGTTGATGAATAGTGTTTCTTTGACCAGACTGGATTTTGCTTATTTGTTCATCCGAGGATGGGCGTTTGAACTCTTTCCATATTTCAGCTGCTCTAAATAATGCCTCTGTGAAGAATTTTGTGGGCACATATTTTCATGTTTCTTGAGCATATACATGGGGATATTTTGGGGTCATATGGTAATTCCGTGATTAACTTCTTCAAGAAATTGCCAGATGGCTTTCTACAAACTTGCCACCAATCTGTGTCTCTACCAGCAGTACAGAATAATTCTGACTTTTCCTTACTGGCTCCCTGCCACACCCAGCTCTCTTCCATCAGCAATCCTAGTAGGCATGAAATGATACTCACGGGATTTATTAGCATTCTATCTAAGCTCCACCCCACAGTTACCTGGCAAGAGCCAGGGAGACCTGACCAACTATAGAAGGGCCTGCTTGCCCCCTCCTCGCTCTCTTGCTTTCTCTTGTTCTTGCTTTCCCTTCACCCCTCTCTCCCCATCCCCACCCTCACGTGCTCATGGCCAGCCTCTTCTCTATTTCTCTACTTCTCTACTACTCTACTTCTCTTCTCTTCTTTACTCTTCTACTTCTTTACTCCTCTATTTCTCTTCTCTACTCTTCTACTTCTCTTCCCTTCTCTTCCCTTCCCTTCTCTTCTCTTCTCTTCTCTTCTCTTCTCTTCTCTTCTCTTCTCTTCTCTTCTCTTCTCTTCTCTTCTCTTCTCTTCTCTTCCCTTCCCTTCCCTTCTCTTCTCTCCTCTTCTCTTCTCCTCTCCTCTATTTTCTTCTCTCTTCCTCCTTCTTCCTCCACTCTCTCTCTCCTCTCTCTCTCTCTCTCTCTCTCTCTCTCTCTCTCTCTCTCTCTCTCTCTCTCTCTCTCTCTCACACACACACACACACACACACACACTGCCTTTCTCTGCCTCTACTCTCTTACCTCCCCATCCCCATACCCTAAATAAACTCTATTCTATACTATACCATCATGTGGCTGGTCCCTCAGGTGGAAGGGATGCCTCAGCATGGGCCTGCCGAGGCACCCCCTTCCCCCATACCTGACTACACCTCCACAGAACCTATCCCCTCGCCTTATCTTTTTATAAACACATCAGGATTACCTGCTAACTTACTGTCTTCCTTACTCTTGGCTTCCATTCATGTTGAATTGGAGTGTATCCTCTAGTAGCTCCTTGGGGATCTGTGGCTAGAAAGGAAAATTGTTATAAGTCGTGTAAGCCTAAGATACATATTTAAAATGTTGTTAATGAGCCTGTACCACCCTGAAACATTTTTAATAATCTGTTTGTTTGTTTTTGTTTTCCATAAAGAAATACCACACATTCTGGAAGCTTCAGGTTTCAAGAAACTCCTGTCCCCTGTGGGAAGCAGACACTCCCAGGTTTTGTAATTACTTATGGAGACTCCACATTTGGACTACCTTAGCCTAGATCCAGACCCATTCTTTGGCTCAGTTTCTTCATTTATAAAGTAGGTTGTTAGTGGGTGAAATGAGAATATATGAAAAGTGTTCATATACTTCTTGATGCATAGATGTGTTTGTAATTATGAGTTGTTAGAAATGTTAGAAAATACTTATAAAGGTCCTTATAGGTCAGCATAGTATTTTTGTTTATGACCCTATCTTCCCATAATTTTTTTTATAAGGGTAAAATAGAAAATGTCAGTTCTATTAAATAGGCTATCAGGAATAGACTTCAGGCTAAGGACTATATTTATTAGCATTTACCATGTTGTTTAATTTTTTTTTAATCTAGTGGTTCTGGCTCTATCAAGGTAGGGACCATGTATAGATCTAGTGTCTGGTATGGTTTCTGCTGGCAAGTCAGTCAACAGCACTAGTTGAATGATGGAGTTATTAGGAGCTACATGGAAGTAGTGGGACTCCACATCCTGAAAGGTGCACCTTCCCCTTCCCTCTGGACATGCCCCATTTTTCACCTCTAGATGCCATCACACTGAGAGCCCTGTTTACAATGGTTGGAAAAAGTTGAGGATATGGATGCATTTTGGTTCATGAGCCCTACCCTAATGCCATCAAACATGAATGCTTAGCCATATTTACATACCTACTGTGTCTCGTGGTATAAGTTACCATCATAGTCTATTTGGATAAATAGCAACAGAGACAGAGAGAAAGCCACACATATCTCAGGCCAGTTCATCAATCCTGGTGGCACCATAAATAGAATGTAGGATTCTACATCTCTGAGTCAGGCTGTGGCATTAAGGAAGACGAACTAAACAAGGGGAGGGTAGAGCCAGTGCCCTTCTCATGTCCCCTGGGCTTGAGGCTGGGGCCATGAGTATCTGCCATGGTTCCTCTGTGTGGTGAGAACTTTTAGTACTATATCTATTTTTCTGCCTGGGGTTTCTCTCAGGTGAGGACTAAGCTTTCTCAGGAGTGGCCCTCAACTTCTGAGAGATGAGGTTTAGGGCACATGTTTCCTAATTTCCTGTTCCTTGAAGAAACACCTCTGCAGTGACTCAGTGGGTCCCAGAGAGACTGAGCCCACCATCTCTGGCACTAGCTCCTTGACAGCTCACCATTTTGAGGCCTTCTTTTTCCCTGTCCTATCCTTCTTGTCCACCAATTATACTGCTTGAGATCACACTCCAAGACTTTGTTGGCTCAGGTCTGGATTTCCAGGGAACCCAAGCTAGGACAATGCCTACCTAGTTTCTTTCCAAATGTCATTTCCAATGTCACTTTTCTCCTTGTGAACAGAACATGCTGAGGATCAGTGATGTTCACAATAGAAACAGAGAAACTGGCAGAGTATTGTTAGGAAACTCAGGAATGTCTGGAACAATCCTGGGTGGACAGACATATTCCTTGTTTCTCTGGAATCTTTTGAAACCTGGTTTATCTGTTTTGTTGGGCATCTGGCCATAAAAAAAAAAATCCAAAAAAACCAAACCTGAACCAAACAGAACTCGAACAAAACAGAACCCAAACCAAAGACAATCCCACACAACCGCAAACAAGCAAAAAGCAACCACGAAGCTGAGAGATCATTCTCCTGGAACCAACAGCTATTAAACACGGAGCAATCCGCCAGCCGCCTGCGGAGACGGCTCTGTCCTGACATTATACTCAAGCCCAGTAGGTACTTAATCTATTTTGGATGTATTTTGCTGGAGGATCTTACACTCTAATTAAGGAGGCAAGACATATGCTTCTTGGTTAAGTAATTCTTAAAGGTGTTATTTAATTAAGGATAATAATTAACAGAATCAGTAATAAACGCTTGGTGTTATTCCTCTAGGGCTTGGAGCCTGGAGAGACAAGAGAAAAATTGCAGGACTGGTTAAAGAGAATTCATCCCTTCCCGAGTGTGCAGATGCTAAAGAACATTCCATACAAAGCCCCTGGTTAGCTGAACAGCTACATGCATCAGTGTACTTTTTAAGCAAAATTATTTTTATGTATATGTGAGTTTTGTCTACATGTGTGTCTGTGCTTCATGTGTATGTCTGGTGTTTATGGAGACTAGAAGAGGATATTGGATCCCTGGGACTGGAATTATAGATGGTTGTGAGCTACCATGTTAGTGCTGGGAATTGAACCCAGGTCTTTTGGAGGAGCAACCAGGGCTTTTAACACCTGCCCATCTCTCCAGATTTAACTCAGTGCCTTTTAAAGATGGTATTTCATGCTGTTAGAGAAATAATATCAGTTAAAGGATGGGGTTTATCCTCTACTGATTACCAGAACTAACTTCCTGTTTCCAGTGTGGGATTTGTTTGTTTTAGAAGCCATTTTGTAGTCTTGCTCTTGAGTTGGGGGTTCCTCTGAGAGCTGAACAGCTGTTGGTGTCTTAACATCTGGTCTTCCTGTTGACTGATTTATTTATAAAAGTAGCTTTTATTCACCTGATATAATTATTGTCTGGGAGGCTTACTGCATTCACCTGCTAACCTAGGCCTAGTTATGGAAATTTCAAGCCTCTCTGTATAATCTTATCTAGGCCTAGAATGATTTCAGCCTCTGAGACTTACTGCTGAATAAGCTCACCCTTTCTAGCTCTTTCTGAACTCTGGCTGGCTGGTCAACTCAGCTGTTCTGCTCAAAACTCCTCTCCATGCTGACTGACTCAAACTGGCTTCTCTCAGCTTCTGACTGAAGTGCTCTGCTTGTCCTCATATTCCCTTTGGCAATCTGTTCTAATCTTCTGGCTTGTTCTGTCTTCACCTGTGTCTAGCTTGTTCTCTCTATGCAACCTGTCTCTGGAAACCCACCCTCTCTCCTTTTCTCTCTCTGTGCTGCTCTCTCTTAAATAGCTTCTCTTTTCTCTCTGTTCTCATGAGAGGTGGGCAAGAGAGCCTTAGGGTGTGGTGATGAACATTCTCCAGCCAAGATCCACCTTCTACAGTTGCCAGAACCTTCCTAAATAGCTATGGTAGATCAAGTCTTGGCTTTATGGGAGACAGATAATATTCTGACACTAATGTAGTAAGAAGCTTTCCTTCCTTATCCCTCACTGCACTAGCGTGGTGAGCCTACTTGTCTTGAAATAATCAGCCATGTTTAGGGCAAAGAAAGAAAGGAATTGGGGTGGGGTGTGGCTTTGAACTTTGGGGTGTTGCTGCCCTGCTTTGAGGCCACTTGGAAAGAATGGCTTGTTTCATGCCCATCTCAGATCTAATCACCCTCTCACTGGCTGCCATTGGTGTGAGACTCTAGACCAGTTTTGTGCCGTTTCCTTCATGTTGTGTAGAGTCCAGGCTTTTGACATTGGCATCAGTAAGGAGAGTTCTTGGATTGTTTGTGCCAATGGGAGCATTTGAGAAGTTTGACTCTCCTGATGTCCAAGGCTGTCCAGGGCTCCCGAGACACTGAGTGTGGGTCCTGAATTTTCACACATCCTGGGCTGCGTTACTGCAGTGTGCTGCCACCCACCATGTAGAACCTGAGAGCTTTGTGAGGGGAAAGCTGCTCTCATCTGGTATTAAGTGTGGCTGGATAGCAGGTCTTTCAGGCTGGGTCTCCTCCTAGGGTGAGGGCAGGAGAGGGAAGAATGATGTCACTGTGCTTTAGCCTTTCCTTTTATGGTTTTGGCATCAGGAGAGGAAAAGTTAAGGCCACAAGAGGTTCCCCCGTGGCTCTTACAGGTAAGGGAAATTGTAGTGGGCTGGGAGGAGGCAGGTGACAGTTAATAGCATGCATGTGACCCCAAAGCAGAAGGGGGACAATTGTGAAGGATAAGGGGGCCCACAAGAAGGGGAAAGAGAGGGCAGAGAATGAGAGTACAGTATGTATGGAAATGCCACAATAAATTCATTATTTGAGTTTCTGTATGCTTAGATGCTGACCTTTAAAATTACTTTAAAAACCCTAACCTTGAGGCTGAAGAGCCTGGCTTAGCTGTTGAGAGCACTTGCTGCTCTGGAAGAGGACCTGGGATCCATACCCAGCACTCACATGCTGGTATGCGACTGTCTTTTAACCCCAGTTTCAGGGGACCCAACTTTGATGGCACCAGCCACATGCATGGTACACAGACATACAAGCAAGCAAAATGCTCATAAAATAAAGATAAACATTAAAAAAAATTCAAACAAAGCCTAGCATGTAAAGAATTGACCCTTTGATTGTTAGACTCAAGAAAGCTTGGTTGTTGTGGTGATTTAAATATGGTTGACCCAGGGAATAACATTATTTGGAGGTGTGGCCTTGTCGAAGGAAGTACATCACTGTGGGGATGGGCTTTGAGAGACATTCCTCCTAGCTTCCCGGAAGTCAGTCTTCTCCTGTCTGCCTTTAGATGAAGATGTAGAACTCTCAGCTCCTCCTGCACCGTGCTTGCCTGGATGCTGCCATGCTCCTGCCTTGATAATGGACTGAACCTCTGAACCTATAAGCCAGTCCCAATTAAATATCGTCCTTATAAAGGTTGCCTTGGTCATACTGTCTCTTCACAGCAATGGAAACCCTAACTAAGACAGCTGCCCTGATGAGAGATTGGGGGCTTCAACCTGAAAGGCAGTCTTCATTTTGACACAATGCATTCGGGGCTTCAGGAAGATTATCCTTCACATTTTAGACCCAATTAGTAGATGAGAGCATGGGGGTGTTTGCTGGGTAAGTAGGGTCATGGCAAGCCCTGAAATGAGACACCCAATTGCAGGTAGGATGATTAGGAAGGAAAGAATGGAGAGATGGATAATCAGCTGGCTGGAAGGCAGGAAGGAAGAAAGGAAGGAAGAAAGGAAGGAAGAAAGGAAGGAAAAGGTGCAAAAAGGAAGGCTGTGGCCTTATTGTTTCCTCCATCAGAGGCACAGAGTGAGTAAGTGTCATCAGGTCCCTGTTGTCATGGGGTTGGGGCTTACCTTCCAGGAAGGAAGACAAGTGGCAAAACAGCAAAAAAACAAAAACAAACAAACAAACAAACCCTGAAAAAATTTCAGATATCGTGACATGATTCTAACATGATAGGCATTGGTAATAGGCATTGGTAATAGAGGGGGGATTCTGGGGAAGTAGTCAGTTCTTATAGACACTGGTAACACAGGGAGGATGCTGGGGAAGGAGATCAGTTCTGATAGGCATTGGTAACACGAGGAGGATGCTGGGGAAGGAGATCAGTTTTGATAGACATTGGTAACACATGGCTGGGAAAGTCGGCCAGTTCTGCTGTATTTTTAGTACTCAGAAAGTGTCTTCGTACGAGGTAACATTCAGGATGTCAGGCACTTCCTCCCCATCCCATCCCATCCCATCCCATCCCATCCCATCCCATCCCATCCCACCCCATCCCATCATGCACGATCTCCTGTATATGAGTGCATGCTCATCAGAATCCTTCACTGTAGATCAGTGCATACCATGAGATGCATTGATTTGGGTACATCTCATTCATTTTCTAATTCCAGCATCTAGCAACATTCCTGCTTCAAGGCAGCTACCTAGTAAAAGTGTGTTGTTTCATGTCCTTGAATGCTAGGTGAGTGTTCTACCACTGAGTGCTGACCCTGGGCAATGTATGACCAGCTGACCAAGGACAGTGAGAAAGGATATGGCCTTGGAAACATTGGGGACAGTGGGGTCCTCCTCCATTGCTCTGTACCTTATTCTCTTGGGACAGGGTCTCACTGAACCTGGAGCTGACCATTCCTCAGTTAAGCCCCAGTGACCTTCTTATCACCAACCCTCTCTAGACAGGACTTCAGGAGCTGGTGGAGACACCCAACTCATTAACCTGGGTGCTGGAGATTTGAACTCAGATCTTCATGCTTGTTCATGGCCACCAAGCCATCTTTCTAGCTTCATAAAGGCCTTCTAATGCTTATTAATGCTAATGGGCTAAACAGCTATTTTAGATATATTGGGTCACATAAACAGAGTGCTAAAATTAATTTCACACTTTGAGTCATGGCTGCCAAGGAATTATAAATGAAATTTGACTCACATTGTCTTCCTGTGGCCTATCATAACTGGACTCTACCATGATCTGCATGAATGAGCGTGCTACCACCAGTTAAGAAGGAAAAGCCTATCATTTTATGTCCTTCAGAACATAATGCCAGATGTGGGGGCACCTTTTAGAATCAGGAAATATCTACAGTCTAAAACATACTTGGGAACTATAGTTTTAGTGTTTTATTTCTTTAAAAAAATTATTTGATGATATTTTTTGTTGTTATATAATATAATGAGCTTCATTGTGGCTTTTTTGTTTTAAAGTTTTTATTTATTTTAAAGATTATATATTTTTATCATATGGAGATGAACATTTTGCCTGCATATATGTATGTGCACCAAGTCTCTGCTGTGCTCACAGAGACCAGAAAAAGGTCTCAGATCCCCCTGGAAATGAAGTTATAGACAATGTAAGCTTCCGTGTGGGTACTGGGCACTAGACCTGGGTCCTCTGCAAGAGCAGTAAGAACTCTTGGCCATTAAGTGATCTCTCCAGCCTCTATTTATTTTTAAAATGTGTTTGTGTTTGTCTGCTTGTTTCTGTGTGTACAGTATGTGTACAGTGCCCTTGTAGGCCAGAAGAGGGCAGCAGAGTTCCTGGGACTGGAGTTAGGTAGTTGTGAGCTGCCCTGTGTGGTTGCTGAGAACCAGACCTACACCTCTTCAATAGTGACCAGAGCTCCTAAGGAGTGAGCTCTCCCTTCAGGTTCTCACTAGACACTTTCATGAATATATCATTATGCTTTGCCCCACCCCCACTACTTTATTTATTTATTTTTTTGTAGGTGTATTGCATGTGGGAGTGAATGTTATTTTTCCTCTTGCTTATTTTTGACAGTTCTCTGTGTTGTCTATGGTACCCGGCGATCATATCCCTCCCTCCCATTGCCATCTCTTAATCTCCTATCCTCCTCCTACTTCTGATGACTCTCTTCTTCCCAGCTTTGTGTGTGTGTGTGTGTGTGTGTGTGTGTGTGTGTGTGTGT
>JADRCD010146032.1:2038-12740 GCA_019843815.1 Montemys delectorum | reverse complement strand
TTGGGGAATACTGAACTAAACCATCTCTTTGAGGAAGGCGTTATCAAGCCTCTGTTGAGAGATAAGACTAGATGATTGACAGGTGCTTCACAGCTTGCACTGTTAAGGATCACTGAGCTAATAGCCACATCTGGCTTCAGCAAGGATGGTCTTAGAATGTCTCCTACCCTGACAAACTGTTTCTCATTCTATTACTTGGAGTCTGTCTACAGGTTGGTGCAGGTATTTAATTTGAAAATGAATATAAAAGGACAATTAGAAATAATAATCGCTGGAGAATTATATTTTTAGATTACATTGTATCTGCTGATGTCCTAAAACAAGGTCAATTCCCTGTTAAGTTGGAGATATAAATGAAATGGAGGTCAAAATTTGAAGATGACACCCAGAGCATATATATATTTTGCTGATGAAATGAATGGCAAGTGTATGGATTAAGGGACAAATGACATTCAGAAAGATGTGAAATGTGGAAATAACATTTTAAGTTGAAGCAAGTCAGATCCATAAGAATAAGCCAAGAAACTGAAGTTAGGAAGGTTAAGACAAACAGCCAATGGGAAGAAGGAGATAATAGGTCACATGCAAGATGAATTGAGAAAGAAACAATCAGGATCTGTATTAGATAGGATTCTCTAGAGTTACAGAACTTATGGTAGTCTCTATATAGTAAAAGAATTTATTGATGACTTACAGTCTGTAGTCCAACTCCTGACAATGGTCATCAGCAGCTGTGAAGGGAAGTCCAAGGATCTAGCAGTTGCTCAGTCCCACAAGCAAGCAGGCGAAGAAGAGAGAGTGGGAGCCTTCATTCTTCCAATGTCCTTATATAGGTCTGCAGCAAAAGGTGTGGCCCAGATTAAAGGTATGTGCCACCATACCTTTAATCACAGTTGACCTTGAACTCAGAGATGTTCCTGTCTTAATATTCTGAGATTTATAGCCACTATACCTCAAGATCTCTGTGTCAAGATCCAAGTCAGAAACTTGTATCTCTCAGCTTCCAGATTAGGGGAGCCTTCCAATTCTGGATTGTAGTTCATTCCAGATATAGTCAAGTTGACAACCAGGAGTAGCTGCTCCAGGATGTATTTCAGAAAAGGACAGCATCTAAGGTGAATATGGAATTACTTTAAAATATCATGGAGATTTCCTTTTGCTATTGTTCATTGCACAATTTTCTATTAGAACACCAAGGCATTTCTAGTTGTGACAATTTTTATTTAGAAATTATATTAACAGAATGAACCCTTCATAGTAGAGGTGGTGTTTTCTTATTAAATATTATTTTGTACTGTTAAATTTTTACTTTAAATCACACAAAATGGTGATTGGCATGTTCTAAGTGTTCAATGTTTATTATGTGACAAGTGCATCAAATTATAGTCATACAAGGCTATAAGCCAAGAACTCTTCATGTTTTTCTTTTTTAGCAAGCTTACCTAAGATACAATCCTTGGACTTCATTCTTTCTATACATAATGAGTACTAGCTCTTTGCCTCTTCTTTTTATAAATAGTGCTCTCATCAATTCTTTTGGTTTTACCTATCATCTATTTAATGACTACTCTTGAATGTACACTTCTAATCTGGAGTCCTCCCCTGTTCTCCCAATTCCAAAATGAACTATTTAAATTATAATTTCTGCAAAAGACTGAAAAATAATTTCAAACAGAAGTTGTTATAAAGTAATTTCCTGAATTTACTCTTAATAAAAGTTCTCCATCTCATTTAATCAATTTTTCTTTTTTCTTTTTGATAATTCTGTTGCTTAACCAAAGCCCTTGGTGTCATTGGATGTAATCATTTTATTACGACCTACATTTAGTTTACTGTAAAATGTATTGGCTCTATATCCATGCTCTATTCAAGCTCTAACCACATCTCTGGCTGTTCTCTGTTACTAGTCTTGTTCCATCTCCACTATCTCATTTTGTTTCTTTAATACCACCTTACACTCTCTCTGTTTTCACACAGTTAGTATTACACAGGTACAAGTCATTATCTGCAAATGAGCAAGTGTGTTTCTCTTAAAATATGAATCATATTATGACATCTTGTTGCTGCAGCCTGCAAGATCCTGATATTGATCTTATTGGACAACAAGGAGTGAAGAAACAACAGGCACATCTACAGAGAAGCTGAGATTGGGTGGGCATACGATCTGATAGAAATGCACCAGAGTCATCAAGGGAAGTCAGCACATTTATTATGTACGAAGTCCTTATAGAGGGTATGAGATTGTGCAGATATCAGAAAGTAGAGGTTGGAGCCTTCCTCACACACCGAAAGATCAACTGCATCTCTAAAACACCCTTGTTTCAGCCAGCAAAGGGAAAGGACTATGCCAATCTCTCCTTGCCTTAATCCTCCAATGGCTCCCATCTCACAGTAAATTGCCTACAAAGTTCAATATAATCAGTCTTTTCCACCATTATTTTTTGTAATCACCATGTTTACTTTATTTAGCACATTGGCTTCTTGATGTTCCTTAGCGTACTAAAAGCTTTCTACTCTCTGGACTTTTATATTACTATTTTCTTCCCATGGTTAATTCATTTTCTCCTTTCTTTTAAATGAGAGATTTTCAACCTTCAGAGTAGTGTGACCCTTTAGTCCAGTTCTTCATGTCATGGTGACCCTCAACCCTACCAATTATTTCATTGCTACTTCAAAACTGTAATTTTGCTCCTGATATTAATTGTAAAGTAAATATCTGATATGCAGTATTTCTGATATGTGGTTTGTGTGAAGGGGCCACGTCACCCACAAAGGAATAGTCACCCCTCTGTTGAGAACCACTGCCTGACTTTTCTTCAAGTTCTTAATGAAACATTCTGTGATAATATTTGAATGGTGGTCAGAGATTGTAGATATTTTCTCTTCTTTCATTTTTCTTCATTTCGCTATCATCATGTATATAGCAGAAATTCAATAGATGCCCATTGGGATGATGGATTGTGTACCTTGACTATGCTAACCTGAGGTGTGCTGTCTTGCTTTCTCATATTTGTTTTATTTTATGTATTCATTTTGATAGTTCTGTATTTGTGCATTGACTAGGGTGAGCATAGTGTTTGGATTACTGTGAGAATTGGTAGGGTTAGGTTGCAGCTTGTTCACACAGTTATGTAGATCCTTTGTTACTTTTTCAAGACACATTTTGATGGCTCAAAAATGTACCTTAGAAAACAGAAAAAACTACAAGTCAGGGCTGTTCTGTAGGTAGCGTGTTGTTAACTTGTTTAGCACAATACAGTTTATGGAGTCATATGTAGAAGGATGGGGAGAGCAATTCATTTACTTGCCTGTTCAGTTTAAGGATACTTTTCATTTATTATTTAGCAATTTCATGCATATATACAATGTATCTTGATTATATCTGTTCTTCAAACTTTCTTAACATTCCTTGTGACATTCTCCCCAATTTTTTTTTTTTTTTAAAATACGCTTAGTACAATTAGTGTTATCTGATATTGACTATCTAGTTGGCTAGTTCTTCTGAAGGTAACTAACTGTAGTTTTGATGAGTTCTTGAGTACTTTGTCATATCTAAAATATGGCATTCTATAGCACCTCTCATACCTTTGCTCTTACATTCTTTCTGTCTTTTCCTCTTGAACCTAGCATTGGTTGATGTAGATTTCTTATTGGTGAGATGGCTCACTGGGTAAGAGCACTGACTGTTCTTCCAAAGATCCTGAGTTAAAATCCCAGCAAGCACATGGTGGCTCACAACCACCTGTAATGAGATCTGACGCCCTCTTCTGGTGCGTCAATTCCCAACAGCCACATGAAGGCTCACAACAATCTGTACATCTACAGTGTACTCACATACATAAAATAAATAAATAAATCTTTAAAAAAAAAGATTAATTAATTTTAGAATTTTGACCAGTTATTTAAATAACTCTCACGTTTGATTTAGCTTATAGACAATTACATTGCCACCTGGGTCTCTAAGTTGTCAACTAGTCCGTCATGCTTACAGAAATAGCTTCTATGGGAAGTGGATAAATCAGAAGAATCTTCACTATAGGAGGAAGTAAATGCAGTCATAACATAGGGTGAAGCAAATAGATAGTCACGATTAGGTGACGGTAGGTGGAACAGTCATGATTCTATTTCAGTTTGATGACTGAACAAAGACTGAGGAACGAATTTCTGAATTTGAGTAGGAGTAATGACTAGAAAGTGACAGGAAGTCAACCATATGTATTAGTAGTGAGCAGTTTGAAGTTCTTGATAGGGTATTACTTATTTAGACAGACCATGGTAAATATTATTAGTCAGACATTTTTATTGGAATTTTATATACAGAAAGATGTTTTGGGAAGACAAATAATTTGGCACCCATGCCTTTTTACCACTTACTAATTTTTATTCAACTCTTAAAACAGTTCTTCTACAATTTAGTAATATGTTCTTATTACTAAAGTACTTGTTAAGGCAGAGGGGCTTTGTTTTATATGTTGAAGTGCTGGACATCAAATATCTTAGGGGGCAATGATGTTACTGCCTGCATTAACCTGTTCTGGGAATCATGGATTTGATGAAAATCCAAGGTCATGGAGGGAATATGGAGACAGAGAACTATGGTATTTTTCAATTTCCTTTGTATGGCTCTGGAGATAGCTGACAGTCATTGCCTTCTCTTTGGAAAATACTAAGCTTCCAGACTACACTTTTCTCCTTTCTATGGTAGTCCATTCATAATGATGATCTCCTTCAGAAGACTGTGTTTGATCAGCTTTAAATCTTTTCATTATATTTTATAATTAGTTATGATTATACTAATAAGTTATTGTCTCTAACTAGCTAGTCTTTTAAGGCAGCTACAGCTTTAGTTACATACTATACAACAATGACTTTTCATTAGTTTTTAGCTTGCTAGTTAATCATAACTAGGCTAGTTATCATAGTGTATAAACTAGATTTATACACTGTCAGCAAATTCTATAGATAGAACACATTAGAACCATTTTTTTAAATAAATGATTTATCAGTTCTTCTTTAAGTCTTTAGGTTTTGGTGTCTTTGTGCAGGCTGGTATAAAAATATACCAGATACCAAGTGCTTATAAACAATATAAAGTTATTACGCACAATTAATAAACATAAGTAGAAGCACAAAATGCCGGATTAAATATCTTCCTTTTCTATGAGACCTATTTTCTGATCTATAACTGGGAACTTCTTATATTTTTATAGGATGGAGCAGGAAAACTATGGTCCCGAACATTTAAAAAAATGGCTATAATCATGATCATAAAGCATTAAACCCTATCTCAATGCTCCTGCCTCATCGGATTACAGTGATGATTATTAGTGTTCGGGAGATACAAGGATTCATACCATGTCAATGGAGCACACATTAGAACATTGGGAAGGTTATCCAAGTGAAAAGCAAATTTTATACTAAATTTAATATGTTTTTTGTTACAGAAAAGTATAGGCCTCCAAAAATATTTTGTGAAAATTTCAAAACCATGTCCAAGTCTAATGACTCTATATGGACTTCATACTTTTAAAAATTGCCTTAATATAAAATTTTCATATAAATTTATTATGGTGTCTGACATGTAAAAGGGATATTATGATATACTGAATTTGTCAAAAGGAATGGCCAAATATTTTTACATTGATTTGTACATTTCACTAGATGCTTAAGTCAGTAGATTTCTAAAGATTAGTACTGGGTTACATGTAGCCAAGGAAAGTAGTTTTTAATTAATTAATTACTTTTTTACACTCGATATTTTATATTCCCACCCTCCAACTATTCCACATCCCATACCACCTCACCACCCCTTGTCTCCACCTGGATGTTCCCACCCCCCCACCCTACCTGACCTTTAAACTACCTGGGACCTCCAGTCTCTTGCAAGTGTAGTTGTATCATCTCTCGTTGAACACAGACCTGGTAGTCCTCGGCTGTGTATGTGTTGGGGGCATCATATCAGCTTGTGTATGCTGCCTGTTTGATGGTCTTGTGTTTGAGAGATCTTGGGGGTCCAGATTAATTGAGACTGATGCTCTTCCAGCCTTCCCTAATTCAACAAGAGGGGTCAGTAGCTTCTGTCCATTGGTTGGGTGCAAATCTGACTCTTTCAGCTTGTTGTTGGGTTTTCCAGAGTGTGGTCATTCTAGGTCCCTTTTTTGTGAGTGCTCCATAGCCTCAGTCATAGGGTCAGGTCTTGAGAGCTTCCCTTGAGCTGAATTCCACTTTGAGCCTGTTGCTGGACCTTCTTTTACTCAGGTTCCTCTCCATTTCCATCCCTGTAATTTTTTCAGACAGGAACAATTATAGGTCAGAGTTGTGACTGTGGGATGGCCACCCTCTCCCTCACTTGATGCCCTGTCTTCCTGCTGGAGGTGGGCTCTATAAGTTCCCTCTCTCTAACTGTCCAGCATTTCTTCTAAGGTCCCTCCCTTTGACTCCTGAGAGTCTCTCACCTCCCAGGTCTCTGGTGCATTGAAATTTAAAATTTCATTGTAGAAAATGAAACATTAAATTTCATAGCTTGAGACTGCATTCTTTTCCGTTTACAAACTTTATCATTGAGGGATACAGCCTTAGCTTAAATTTTCTTTATCTTGTTGTCCAGTAGCATCTTTAAAGAATTTCAGGCACAGTTTGAATTTATCGCTCATTTGGACTTATACATCACATTCAGAATGTTTGCAATTTGAGAAAATAAGATATTCAAAAATAAAGTCAAATTTGAACAAAATGTATCTACAAATCCAGCAATACAGAAGATGCTAGATGAAAAATCCAAACTGAGGAGTTTAATTACACTAATGAAAACACAGGGAATAAATAACCTTACATCAGCAAAAACAAAAGAAGGGACGCACACATGCATGTAATATTCTACACACACACACACACACACACACACACACACACACTCGCACACAGAGAGACACCACCACCACCACTAAAATAATAGGAATTGATTATTGTTATTTTTCAATATTAATAAATGCTTTCAATTCCTCAAAATAAAGTCAGAATTGATACAAAACAAGACCTTTACTTCTGCTGCGTAGAAGAAAATAGGTCTCTCTCTCTCTCTCTCTCTCTCTCTCTTTCTCTCTCTCTCTCTCTCTCTCACACACACACACACACACACGTACATACACAAACACACACACACACACACACACACACATACACACACAAAACCCTTAACATCAAGGATAGATATTATCTCAGTGTACATGAATAAAATATAAGCCGATGCAAGAGGTGTAGAATGGCAAGAAATTATCCAACCAAGGTTTGAAATCAATAAAATAGGAAGAAAGAATGAAAGAAAGATAGATAGATAGATAGAAAGAAAGAAAGAAAGAAAGAAAGAAAGAAAGAAAGAGAGAAAGAGAGAAAGAAAGAAAGGAAAAAAGAAAGAAAGAGAACAATACAAAGATTCAATGAAATAAAGAGTAGGTTATTTGAGAAAATCAACAATATAGCAAAACCTTTATCTAGAGGTTTTTGGATAAGATAGAGATAATATCTAAATTAACAAAATCAAAAATGATAAAGGGAACATAATAATAGTCACCAAGAAAATCCAGAGAATCATAAGGACATATTTTAAAACCAAATTGGATATTTAAATTAAATGGATTATTTTCTTCATAGTTACAACTTACCAAAATTAAATCAAGAAGACATAACAAATTGAATATCCTATAATCTCTAGTGAAACAGAAACAGTCATTAACAGTTTCATAGTCAGAAAATTCCCAGGACCCTGTGGTTTTAGAATTGTACCAGACTTTCAAAGAATAGCTAATGTCAATATTCCTCAAATTACCCCACAGAAGGAACATTTCCCAATTCATTTCATGAGGTCATAGTCACTCTGATACCCAATCCACACAAAAAGTCAACAAAGAAAAAGATTTACAGAACAATTTTTTCATATAGACATAGGGAAATTGCAGAAATCCTCAACAAAATACACCCAACCTTAATCTGGCAATACATTAAAAAGAGTATTCATTTTCATCAAGTAGGCTTCACCCCAAGGATTCAGGGATGGTCCAAAATATGAAAATCTGTCAATGTAATCCATCATATTAACAAACTGAAAAAAAAAACTCACATGATTATCTCATTACTTGCTGAAAAGGCCTTTGACAAAATACAATCCCCTCCACAATAAAAGTTTTTGAGAGATCAGGAATAAGGTGATATATGTAAACGTAATAAAGATAATTTACAGCAAGCTTATAGCTAACATCAAATTGAATGGAGAGAAACTCAAAGTAACTCCACTAAAATCAAGAACAAGACAAGGCTACCCACTTTCTCCATATCTATTCTATATAGTATTTGGAGTTTTGGCTACCACAAAAAAACAAAAACAAAAACAAAAACAAAAACCAAACAAACAAATAAAAAACAACTAAATATGATCAAGGGGATAGAAATTGTAAAGGAAGAAGTTAAGGTATCATTATTTGCAAATAATATGATAGACCACATAAAGAACCCAAAAAAGTTCTATCTCAGAACTCCTATAACTAATCAACACTTTTAGTGAAGTGGCTAGATACAAGGTTAAAATAAAAATAAGTAACCCTCCTGTACATAAGGACAATCAGGCTGAAAAGGGAATCAGGGAAACAACACCCTTCACAATAGCCACAAGTAACACAAAGTAACTTGGTGTAACTCTAACCAAGCAGCACTTGTACACCCAAAACTTCAATTCTTTGAAGAAAGAAATGAAGAAAGATATGAGAAGATGGAAAGAACTCTCATGCTCATTGCTTGATAGGATTAACTCAGTAAAAAATGGCTATCCTCCCAAAACAATCTATAGATTCAACACAGTCACATCAAAATTCCAATACAATTCTTTATAGACATTGAAAGCACAATTCTCTACTCCATATGAAGCAGCAACACCAACAACAACAACAAAAAAACTAGGATAGATAAAACAATCCTGTACAATAAAAAACTGCAAGAGGTATCACTCTACATTTTTTTCAAGTTGCAGAACACAGCTATAATAATAACAACATGGTATTTGGAATAAAAACAGATATGTTGCTCAATGTAATCAAACTGAAGTCCTAGACATAAATCCACATATCTATGGACCCCTAATTTTTGATTAAAAGGTCAGAAATAAACACAGGGAAAAAGAAAGCACCTTCAACAATGGTACTGGTAAAAGTGGTTGTCTGCATGTAGAAGAATGTGAATAAATCCATATTTATCATTCTCTACAAACTTGAAGTCCAAAAGGATCAAAGACCTCAAATTAAAGCCAGAAATACTGAACCTGATAGAAGAGGAAGTGGGAAACTGCCTTGACTACATTGTCATGTGAAAGGAGACAACTGTCTGAACAGAACACCAATACTATGAGATCACCGATTTATAAATGGGACCTCATGGGTCAAAAATGCTTCTGTAAGGCAAAGGCTACTATCAAACTAAGAAAGAAGCAGCCTACAGAATGGGAAAGGTTTTACCAACCTTACATCTGATAGAGGTATATTCCAATATATATATATATATATATATATATATATATATATATATATATATATATATATATACTTTATATATAAAGAATTCAAGAAACCAGGAATCAAAGCCCAAGTAATACAGTTAAAATAGGGTACAGAACTAAACAAAGAATTCTCAATAGAGGTATCTCAAATGCTGAGAACATTTAAATAACTGATCAATCAACATCCTTAGCCAGCAGAGAAATGCAAATCAAAACTACTTAGAGATTCCATCTTACTCCTGTCATAATTGCTAAGATCAAACCCACAAGTGACTGCTCATGCTGACAAGGATGTGGTCCAAGGTGAACATTCCTCCATACTAGTGGAAGTGCAAACTTGTAAAGACACTATTGAAATCAATTTGGACGTCTTTCAGAATATTGAGAATCAATCTACCTCAAGACCCAGCTAAACTTCTCTTGAGCATATACCCAAAAGAACACTTTGTCAACTATGTTCATAGCACCTCTATTTGTAACAGCCCCAAACTGGAAACAACCTAGATGTCCCTTAGCTAAAGAATGCATGAAAGAATGGCACATTGGCACAATAGAGTATTACTCACCTGTTAAAAAAAATCACATCATGATATGCACGCAAATGGATGTAGCTAGAAATAAAATCATCCTGAATGAGGTAATCCAGACCCAGAAAGGCAAATATAGTGTATATTAATTTATAATAAGATATTAGTTATTAATTAAGTAACAATCAAGATACAATTCACAGACCCAGAAATGTTGGGTTAAGAAGGGGGTATAGGGGTAGAGCACTGATTTCCTTTGAAAGGGGAAGTAGACTAGATTCTGCAGGGACAGTTTGGAGATGAGAGGACAGAGAAAGTGGACGGGATTGAGGGAGAGAGTGTATGGAGAGACAACTCAATTGGGGGACATCTAGAGGGTGGTGTGGGAACCTAGTACATAGGAACCTTTCTGGAATCTATGAGGGTATCCCTAGTGAGGACTCCTAGTAATGCAGGATATGGAGTCTGAGCTAGCTATCTCTTGTAGCCAAGCAAGGCTTCCCAGTGTTGAGACTGGTTACATTTGGTTGAGTTGCTGGCTGAGAAGGTCCCATGGAGACTGGTGCTAGGATGTAACATTCTCTCTCTCTCTCTCTCTCTCTCTCTCTCTCTCTCTCTCTCTCTCTCTATATGC
>JADRCD010146030.1:0-14327 GCA_019843815.1 Montemys delectorum | reverse complement strand
GCTCCCCAGCCTTTTTTCCATCTAAGCTGGTTCCTCCTGGTTCTCCCACCTGTCTAGCCTTGTATCTTATTTAGAAACCCCATTCATTCCTGAAGGACACAGAAGGTACCAGATGGTTTCGTGGCCGTTCTCTGGGACCTTAAGTACCAAATCTAGTTGGAGGATGAGGTCCAGTTTCCTTAGCATTGAAGGTCTGTGCCTGGGTGGGTAGGTAGTTCACAACAACAGAGAAAAAGAGAAGGCCGTACATGATTGCACTGTATCTTCCAGATTGTGATCGCCACCCCAGGTCGTCTGATTGATGTGCTAGAGAACCGCTACCTGGTGCTGAGTCGTTGCACCTATGTGGTTCTGGATGAGGCAGACAGGATGATTGACATGGGCTTCGAGCCAGATGTGCAGAAGATCCTGGAACATATGCCTGTCAGCAACCAGAAGCCGGACACGGATGAGGCTGAGGACCCGGAGAAGATGCTGGCCAACTTTGAATCAGGAAAACATAAGTACCGTCAAGTAAGGCGCCTTTCTTGGGAGAAGCTGAATCAGCTTCACGTCTTGTTTTCAGACCTTCCTTGCCCAGGGAGGGCCCAGTGCACATGCCTCCAGCGTGCTAGTGGTTCCTGTATACAGTCCTCTGACAGTCCAAGGTAGAGAGCCATTTAGCTTAGCCTGGAAAACTGATTCTAGAGAAGAAAGAGTGCCAGGCATAGTGGCTCATGCCTGAAGCCTCATTCAGGAGGAGGCAGAAGGATTGCTGGGACTGAGGCTAGCTTGTCTTCTATATGAGATTCAGACCAGTCAGATTTACAGAGCAAGATCTTGGCTCAAAAAAAGCTGAACAAGCTGGGCAGTGGTGGTGCATGCCAACCCTGTCTTGAAAAACCAAAAAAAAAAAATGCTGAACAAATGTAAGCACTGAGGGGCTGTGATGTGAGCCAGCTCAGGAGTGAGGAGCACTGGCTGCCCTTCCAGAGTTCAATTCACAGCAACCACATGGTGGCTCGTGAGCACCTGGAAAGGGATCTGATGCCCTCTTCTGGTGTGTAGGTGTAATACAGAGAGCACTCATGCATTAAAAAAAATAAATAGACACGCTGGGCAGTGGTGCACCTTTAATCCCATCATTTGGAAGGCAGAGGCAGGTGGATCTCTCTGAATCTGAGGCAAGTCTAGTCTACAGAGCGAGTTCAAGGACAGCCAGGGCTATGTGGAGAAACCCTATTTTGAAAACCAATAATAGGGCTGGTTAGATGGCTCAGCGGGTAAGAGCACTGACTGCTCTTCCAAAGGTCCTGAGTTCAATTCCCAGCAACCACATGGTGGCTCGCAGCCATCCGTAACGAGATCTGACGCCCTCTTCTGGTGTGTCTGAAGACAGCTACAGTGTACTTACATATAATAATAAATAAATCTTTGGGCCTGACCAAGAGGGGTCTATTGGAGTGAGCGGGGCCGAGTGGGGCCGACCTGAACGAGCATAGGTCCTAAAAGTCAATTTCCAACAACTAGAAGGCCCACAACCATCTGTACAACTACAGTGTGTGCTCATATACATAAAATAAGTAAATAACTCTTTTTAAAAAAACAACCAATAATAATAGTAATGGTGATGATGATGGAAGGAATCCCAACACTGCCTGGGTCACAGGTGGCAGCAAGCGCTCCAGTCTTTCCTAGCGTGAGATGAAAAGGCAAAGAACACTGTTTCCCAGGGCAACAGGCTTAGATTTACAGCAGGACTCGGTTAATGGTTTTAGCCTGAGGTGGGCTGCTTGTGCTGACAGTAGGGTATGCAGTTCCATCTGCCTGGGCCCAGGGCTGAACCTCCTGTTTTATAGACAGTCATGTTCACGGCTACTATGCCCCCAGCGGTGGAGCGACTAGCCAGGAGCTATCTTCGGCGACCTGCTGTGGTGTACATTGGCTCTGCAGGCAAGCCCCATGAGCGGGTGGAACAGAAGGTCTTCCTCATGTCGGAGTCAGAAAAGAGGTATGGGGGCGGCTGAGCTGGGGAACCTGAGTGCTTTCGTCTGACACGTTCTCGGGTGGGTGCTTGGCTGTTTCAGGCTTTGTAAGGTCTCTGTTGGGGACCTTGGAGTTCATTCATTGCTGGGCTTGAGTGTTGGGTTTACTGAGTCTGGAATGGGATTGTGCACCTCACTCTCCTCCCCCACCCCCAGGAAAAAGCTGCTGGCAATCTTGGAACAAGGTTTTGACCCACCCATCATCATTTTTGTCAACCAGAAGAAGGGCTGTGATGTGTTGGCCAAGTCTCTGGAGAAGATGGGGGTACGTCTGGCAGGCAGAGCAAAGCCAGCCCTAGTGCTGCTGCTCTATGAAACTAGAGATGGAGTGGGGAGTGTCGGCTCCCATTCGCCGTTTAATCTTTACTCCGTCTAACAAGCCAGGGCCAAAAGAGAAAGTAGGGATTGCTGATCAGTTACTAGGAATCCCTCTGGTCCAGCCATGGCAGACAGATGCCGACCGAGTCTCTGTCTAACGGGCATGGGGCCGGGGAGGCAGGTCCTGGCATGGCCGAGTGTGAGGCTGTAGACAGCAGGTCTGTGCTCAGATGAGCACCGTGAGAGGGAGGAAGGGGAGAAAGGGAGAAGGGAGGGCCTGTACTGCTAACAAGGGAAAAGCACTGTCCTCTCCACTCAGCTCCTGATGCCCTTAGCCTTAGCCCATTCCCTCCCCATTCCCTTGCCCTGACAGGTTCTCCTTCAGCAGCTGTCGTCTGCCTGGCCCTTTATCTTAGCACACTGGGCCTCTGTCCCCGGCCTGCCTGCCCCACAGAACGCCATGTTTTCTTTCATTTCTTGCTCTAGCTCGCATGTTCCTTCCTCACTTCACTGAACCTACCGTCTGCTCTCTCCCACCTTCTGCTCTCGGACCTCCATGTTCCCTCTCCCCTCCCTGAGCCCATTGCTTTCTACCCTACAGTACAATGCCTGCACACTGCATGGTGGCAAAGGCCAGGAGCAGCGAGAGTTTGCATTATCCAACCTCAAGGCTGGAGCCAAGGATATTTTGGTGGCTACAGATGTGGCTGGTCGAGGTATTGATATCCAAGATGTGTCTATGGTTGTCAACTATGATATGGCCAAGAATATTGAAGGTGAGTGCCGGGGAAGGTAGCTCCACTGGAGGTCAGGAGAGACTGCTGTTATTCTCCCTCAGAGTCAGGGTGCCCTGGGAACAAACCTCTGCTTTAGTCTGGGGTTGACCCTTGATGGTGTGCGAAGAGTGGCGCTGGCTAGGAGAGCCTTTGTGTTGTGTGTGACAAGTCTGCAGTGGGGTGGGGGATGGGCAGAGTGGAGAGCACTCTGGCTTCACCGGGTGTAGACAGCAGGAGGTGGGTAGCTTGCCCATGGAGGTCGGTGGGATGGATGTTCCTGTAAGAATGGGTACCGCTCACCAGGACATCTGGCTTGGTTCCAAGTGACATCCTTCTGTTCCCCAGATTACATTCACCGAATTGGCCGCACAGGAAGAGCGGGCAAGAGTGGCGTAGCCATCACCTTCCTCACCAAGGAGGACTCAGCCGTGTTCTATGAACTGAAGCAAGCCATCCTGGAGAGCCCGGTGTCGTCTTGCCCTCCAGAGCTAGCAAACCACCCAGATGCCCAGCACAAGCCAGGCACCATCCTTACCAAGAAGCGCAGGGAAGAGACCATCTTTGCTTGACACAGCACCTCAGTGGATTTGAAGCCGTATCTGATGCCGGTGCCTGCTCTCAAGCTCTCAGGCCCTTGCCAGGCTCACTCTTGGGCTTGGGCTTAGGAAGCGGTCAGATCCCCTGGCCTGGAAGCCTGTGACGGCTCCACGGCGACAGAAAGGTGTTGTAGGATGCAGAGGAACATAATTAAGGCAGCCTTGCCATCCTGGCTGTGGGACAGCTGCCTAGCACTGTCCCCAGCCTGAACAAACACCTGGTCACCCAGAGGAGACTTCCTTAGCACATCTGGGTGACTGTGTACTGCAGTAGTTACCCTGAGTGACCGGGGATCTGGCATCGTGAGGATTGTGGACCTTGGACTCCCGACAGCTGGCTTCCCATTTGGAGTTTAAAGCAGGTTGAGAGCCTTGGAACCGTGCTCAGCCTGACGCCGCCGGTGCTGTGCACTCTGGGCATCCACCGCCTCCGCCTCCTTCCAGGGATTTTTTTTTTTTGTTTTGTTTTTAGATATGGGTACAGGATTAGCTGGCTGTGTCCATCATCGTCAGTGAACTTTGTTTTCTATTCTCTGAGAAGATAAGTTTGTATGTTCTGAGAATAAACACATGTATATTAAAGTTGTGTCAACCCCTAGCTCTACTCTCTTCTCTGGGAAACAGAAGTCAGGACCACAGTGAAAAGGCCTGGCTTCTCAACTGGACATTTATCTGTAGGTGGCACTTGAGGGCAGATGGGGGAACATGGCAGCAGGACGGCAGTGTGTCTCTCTTCTGCTTCTCTGTGGAAGTAGGGTGAGAAAGGGAGCGGCTAGAACTGCACTTGAGCCGACCTGCTGGATCCTGGCTTCCCTTGGTCAGAGGCTGGGTTTAGCCCTGTCCTCTCAGGCACATGCTCTCCCTCACCCCTCAAAGGGAGGCAAGTATTCAAGTCACAGCTGCTCGTAGAGCCCTCTGGCCTGAGGCGGGCAGTGGGAAGCTTTGACTGTTGCTACTCGATGCTCAGAGCAAGTCCCTTGTGTACTGACAACTGCCTCCTCCAGTAGGCAGGCCTGGGGTGCGGTGTGCCCATAAATACTGTGCCTCTTTCTGGTTCCCTCCCCACTCATGAGTCCTTGGAGAGAAAGGGCCAGAATGCTCCACCTCTGCAGACTCTGAGACTCTGAGAGCCACATGAGGGGACAGACCAGAGACACCTGAGGGACTGTGTGCGGTGTTTTATTGGAGATGACAATGAGGTGGGGCGGGTTCTTAATGGAGCATGCTCTGTAGGTCACACGCTAGAGCCATGAGGCAGCGGTAGCCAAGTGGACAGCCTCTGGGGGCTGTTCACTGTGTCCTGTTCTCTCATCTAACCCTAACTTACGTGGCAGCTATGAGTCAGGGAGCCCCTGTCTTGCAGGCGGCATGGAAGGAAAGAACAGAAATGACAGATGCAAGGGCAAAGAATGGGAAAAGCAAGGGGGGCCGGAAGCTGTTCCATCCTCCCCCGCAGTCCAGGCTGGCTCTTGGCTTGACTATGCCCCAGTTCCCTAGTCTTGCCAGATGCTAAGCTTCCTGGTTTGGTGAGGAGGGCCATTTTCTAGCAGAGCTACAGCTGTGAGTCTGTCTGTCCTGCCTCACCTGTACTGCTCCTGTCTTAGGTTTAAGTGCCCACCCCAGCTGATGGGACATAAGTGCTGCCATGTTGAGCTCTGATTGCTTCATTTCTGATGTGTGGCAGTGACGTGAATGGAGTCCCTTTACTTAGGAACCATGTTTCTTCCTCATGCTGTATTGCCCACACTCACACCCTCTTGCTATTTAGAGGGGCATCCATTCTGGCTGGAAGGCCCCTGCTAAGTGATCCTGGCCTGAGATCATTGCCCACTGGGGCAGCTTCTTATGCAGGGGAAGGTGCCAAGGATGCAAAACACGGCTAGTACCTGGTTGAGAACCTATGGGGTCACTGTGCCCAGGAGGTGAGGGGGCCCCTTGCTTCTCCCAGAACCTTGAGACCACAGTCAGCCCTGGATCTGGGGCTGGGCAGAGGGTTGTGTGAGCTGAACCTAACGGCAGCCTAATGCCAATCTAACTCCAACCTGCCTGAGGTGGACACCCCAGCCGCTGTGCCTGTGCCTGCCAGGGTAGGGCAGGAGGTGGTCAGTAGCTATCTTTAGGCCAAGGCCGGTTACGCTGCCAGTTCCGGTCATTGTGGTCGTGCTCCGAGTCCTGGGCTAGGAGCCGGTCTTGGGGGTCATGCCCGTTAGCACTGGGCAGCCCCGAGGTGTGTTGGCGGTGAGGCTGGTACAGGTCCTGGTAGGCATCTGCATAGTCCTCCTCCAGATGGCGGGAGCTGCGCTGTGAAGACCCGGTCCAAGCCTGGCGGGAGCTCTCGCTGGCCTCATCGGAGGGCATCAGGCTGTCCCGCTCCAGGGGTGAGTGCTCCTCCCCTCGCTCCCCCAGCAGCTGCTGGTTCTGGGGGACACAAAATAGTTAAAAGTAAGGGAAGGGAAGTCTGGCCTTTGTTCCTCCTAGGGCTCTGGCAGGGAGGTGGGGCTCTTCCTCCCCTACTCTCAATTCCAAGATCTTTAAGACTAAGCAATGCAAGGAAGAGGTAAGCTGGGGCACTTTCCAAGCTAAGCGCAGAAAGTGGAGTGTTAGCTGCTTACAAATCCAGTCTCAGGGCTGGAGAGATGGCTTATCAGAAGGTTGTGAGTTCAAATCCCAGCAACCACATGGTGGCTCACAACTACCCGTAACGAGATCTGATGCCATCTTCTGGTGCATCTGAAGACAGCTAGTGTGTACTTAGATACAATGATAAATAAATCTTTTTTGTTTTTGTTTTTTAGTTGGTTTTTCGAAACAGGGTTCCTCTGTGTAGCCCTGGCTGTCCTGGAACTCACTCTGTAGACCAGGCTGACCTCGAACTTAGAAATCCACCTGCCTCTGCCTCCCAAGTGCTAAGATTAAAGGCGTGTGCCACCACTGCCCAGCAATGAATAAATCTTTAGGCCAGAGCGAGCAACCTTCATTTCAGCTACCACACGGTGGCTCACGGCTATCTCTACAGCTACAGTGTACTCATAAAAGAAAGAAATAAATCTTAAAAAAAAAAAAATAAAATAAATCCAGGCTCTCCTTTAAAAAGTGCCCAGGAGATAGGTGTGGAGAGAGTGTTTCTTTTGTCCTTGGAGGCTCATCTCTGATCTCAGTCACTGTGCTGTCCAATCAGGAATCCCTTGACCTGTGTGCCCAGGTCTGTAGAGCTGACCATCTCAGCACCCCTCCATTTCACATACAGACCAAGAACAACCCTTGGTCAGGAGCTTTTCCTTGACTGGAGAAGCCTGCCTATTTATGCCCAGTAGAAACGGTTACCTGAAGTCCAGGGATGGCACTAGGCGGACCCAGCAGTCCAGGGCCAGGGGCCGGGTGGTGGGTTGCTCGCCAGTAAACCTCTAAGTATTCAGCCAGGTGCTCACAGGCATCATCCAGCTGGTTCTCATCCAGAATCACATCGAATGACTCCTGGAGAGAGAGAACACACGGGGAGCTTGCCTTCTCCACAGCAGTGCTGAGTTCTATCTCTGCACCCTGGGATAGGGCGTGGCTACAGCTGACCCCAAGCACTCACTGGTGGGCACTGAACTAGCTTATCGTATGCCATCATCTGTACGGTGAGGTGCTTCATCTGTGACTTCCCCCTGGAGCGGATCAGTCGCTGCAGTACCTGACGGAGAAGGGCAGAGATAGGCGTGGTGTTTCTCGGGGCCCTGGTGAGAGCTGGGCCTAGGAACTAGGCACAATTCCCAACCTGTGATAGGACATCAGTTCTCCCAGGTAAGGAGGACTCCAAGTGTTAAGGGATGGTAGGAAAAGAAGTAAGTTACTCCTGGCAGGGCCCAAGCAGAGGTGCACTGTATTCTAGGGGACATCCGTGGGACCCCAGGGACCCAGTTCACTTACCTTTGGTGAGGACACTTTGACAAAGACGATGATGGGGGCCAGTGAGGTCTTGGCCAGCTGTGCTGGGTGGTTGATGGTATCAGCGTCCAACACCACTAGCTGCAGGGATTTGGCCAGCTCGAATATGCGCTCAATCTCACTCTGCACTTCAGCTAAGGAAGGGGAGCAGCTCACCAGGGGCTCTGGCCACTGCTTACTGCCAGAGCTGCTACATGGTGGACAGGAAGGACCTACAAGCCTGGGCAGGCAGGGGACTGGGCAAGTGGGGGAGGCAGTACTTGGGGCAGGTGGTGGGGCATGGGCAAGAAGACAAGGAGTTAAAGGTTTTCACTAGCATCAAATAGACGGAGAACCAGGAACAAAGGACTCCTCACCAATGCTGGAGCGGGCGGAGGAGCGCTCAATGATAGTCCTCTTGCCAGGATTGTTGAGCACAGACCGCTTGGCCAGTGAGAGGTCGGCTGCAACCCGGGTGATGGAGATCCTGGTGTGGAGGATCGCATACTGCCGTGTAAGCCAAGGGTTCCTTACCTGGCCCCCTAATTCTCCTTGAGAGGAGACTAGCTCTGGGCATGCATGAGCGGGAAATTACTTTCTTACCGATTCTCATCCCATTCCAGGCCAGGGCAGCTTACCTGCCATCAAACCTGTGTTTAAGGAAGTCGAAGAGAGCCTTCTGCATCATGTCTGTGACCTGGAGGGGAGACATAGCACTGACAGAGGGCCCCCCCCAGTCCCCAGCAGTGGGACAGTGTCCCGAGGTAGCGTTCACACCCTCAATCACACCCTCCTCACAGACCTTTCCCACTGTGGCAGCTTTGGTAGGGTAACTCCGGGCTTGGGAACTTCCTCACCTCATAACCTTTCAGAGAGGGTCCCACCAGCACCACGGGCCGCATGGAGGGTACCACATCATACGGGGGAACATGTTCCGCCTGCAGAATGGCCAGGAGGTCAGACAAAATCTTGGTCTCCATGCCCACTTTAGGCCTGACTGCTCTGGGGGCAGAGTGGAGAGTTCTGGGAGCCCTCCCCTCTGGTTCTGTAGATGTCAGCAGTGACTGACCAGGAGGGTCCCCAGAGCCAAAATCCATGACCCCCCGGCCCAGGTCCCTTCTGACTCACCTGCTTTTGCTTCTGCTTGGCTTTTTGGAAAAGGAAATAAAAGATTAAAGTTGGTGGAGGGAAAAGGGCCTGGGGGCTTGGGAGTCCCTTCCCCAGGAGAAGTAATGGGTTCTCCCTGCTATTCTGATCCCTCCACCAGCCCCTTCTCACACAGTTCACTGGGAAGGACTCCCTTCCACTGCCTACCCAAGGTGGGTAAGCTGAGGGAGGCTACCTAGAGACGGAGGAGGAGAGCGTCGGTTGCCAATGTCACCCAGGCTGGAAGGGTTCCCAGATCTCCTGACAGAAAGGGGGATGGTAAAACGTTGACACAGTTCTATATGTTAACGTTTGACAAATTAGTAACTACATTTATGGACAGCTGAACGTGTGTGTGTGTGTGTGTGTGTGTGTGTGTGTAGCTGTGTTCTGTGGATGCAGTGTTTTGTGTGTGTGTGTGTGTGTGTGTGTGTGTGTGTACTGAATCTCAGCCCTGTTCTCACCTGGCCTTCTGTTCCTGTTTGAGCCGGATGCTCTCCAGGCGTTGGGGGCTGGGGATGAAGGCGATGTCTCCACCCTCTTTCACTAGCCTCCCGATCCACCAGTCATTGCTGTACTTCTGGGAGGGAATGAGAAGAGGGAGGAGCTGTGTGCTTGCCCAGGGAGGACTCTGGGAAGCTGGCACCAGGAAGGCAGAGGAAGGGCCAAGAAGTGTGGAATGGTATCACAGAACAGAGCAGCCAGGTTTAAGCCTCACGCTGTGGTGGGTGTGGAATCGCGGATATCACAGGAGACCACCGGTTGGTTAGTTACTCCCTCCCTCTTAGACACAGAACTCAGGACCAAGCCAGGTCTGAGACTGGTAGAAACCTTGGAATCAGGTCCTGAGTGAGGGGACTACAGGTGTGCACAGATGAAACTGGAGGAGCTGGGAATTACTTTAGATATAGAACTAAACAGCCATTGGGGCCTGAGACAGCAAACGAGAGAATTAAGTGTTAGAGTAGGCTTCTGGGGAGAATAAGGCTCATTACCTCTTTAATGTGCAGAAAATCTTTGGCCTCAAAGTTGACTCCAGAGCCCTGGACTGGGCACTCCTCATCCAGGACTCCACAGTAGCTGACATTGGTCCTCACAGCAAATGCCACAGGTTTGTGCTGGGGATTTGATCATTAGAGCAATGAGAGACAGACCCTCAGAGTACCTCACGTGGGGGGGGGGGCGGAGAAGCCCCAGACAAGAAGGCTAGTGCCTGCTACAGGCATACACTTTTCTCCACACATAAGCACACCCTGATATGATCCTAGTGTCCCAAGATCCTGCACCCAGGTTTGCACCCAGCCTGGCCTCCCGCCAGCAAGCATACCTTGGCTCTTTCCAGCTGCTGTTGAGCCTGACTCTCCACTTCTCGCCGGGCACTCTCCCGGTCCTCCTCCAGAGAGACGTCTGAGTCCAGAGAGGGGCGGCTGGTGTAGGAGTCGGCTGAACCCTGGGACAGGAGAGTCTGTGTAAAAGGTACCATATAGGCCTCCTCCTAGCCCTGATGCGACTTTTCCATCTTCTAGGGGATGACTTGACCCCCTAAACTGCCTTCTGTGTGCCTCCTGGTGACCCTACAGGGAAGCTGGTCCAATCCGTATGTGTAAAGTTCAGGGCCTTCTACTCCATGTCTATTTATACCATAGCTCTAAACAAAAACTTCACTTTTTCTCTCTTTTTTCCTCTCTACAGAATATTAAAAGACTAATGATGATATGTTCAGATGGTGTTAAATCCAGGAGACCATGTCCTCTTATCTCCGTGTGAGCCTGAAGCAGCCTGGACATTATCTATCCCTTTACGATGACTAGAAAGAAAACAGCCAGCTAAGAGATACCGCTGGAGCTGGAGGTGGGGGTGCACACCTATATTTCCAGCACTTGGCGGTCAAGTTTAGTAGCTAGAGAGTTAAAGACTTTCTGGGCTATGTAAGACCTACCTCCTGCCCCCCAAAAGCAGGATGGTGTAAAGGCATTTGTTCAAACATGATAGATGACCTGAGGTCAATCCAGGGAACCAATAGAAGCAGAGAACCCATCTCTGAAAGTTGTCCTCTGATCTACACACACACACACACACACACACACACACACACACGCAGAGGCAGAGGCATGTGTGTGTCTGATCTTACACACACACACACACACACACACTACAAACACATGAGTTAGATAGTGGTAGTGTCTAGCCTACAGAGGGCAGCCAGGGCTACACACAGAAACCCTGTCTTGAAACCAAACCAAAACACACACACACACACACACACACACACACACACACACAGAGAGAGAGAGAGAGAGAGAGAGAGAGAGAGAGAGAGAGAGAGAGAGAGTCAGAGTCCTGCTTCTATCTCCCAGGCACTGGTGCACCCCCAGCAGGCTTCCAACAGGGGTCTGAAAGCTGTTAAATGGATGAGGACTTTGCCTTTCGGAAGACTGGGCCACAGACCCCTGGAAGGGACCTCCCTTTGCTCCCCTACCCACTTTCTTTCCTTCCCACACCTGTGAGGACAGGGAACTGGGCAGGTGGAAGCAGCAAGAAGACATGGAAGAGAGCAACACAATGCTGTCTCCCTGGGTACAGGCGAGGCCTCACACCTACCACCGGGTCTGTATTCCTCCATCCTTTCCCAGGGCCCAAGGGACATCAGGGCCTGGAGGGAGACCGTGCTGGTGCCAGGCAACCCAGCTGAGATACAGGGCCTCGGGGATGCCTTTGGTAACATGACGGGATAGTCATTGAGTCCTGCCCATAGGAGGTCTTGGGGCAAGGGGCATACATCTAGAGGGTTACAGAAGCCACCTTCAGGGCCACGAGGAAGACGCCAGACAAACAAGGGAAGTTCAACTTTGAGACAAGCAGCTGAAAGTTAAGATAACTGGATTAGGGGCTGGAGAGATGGCTCAGTGGGTAAGAGCACTGACTGTTCTTCTAGAGGTCCTGAGTTCAATTCCCAGCAACCACATGGTGGCTCACAACCATCTGTAATGGGATCTAATGCCCTCTTCTGAGATGTCTGAAGACAGCTACAGTGTACTTACATATAATAAATAAATAAATCTTTTTTTTTTTTAAAAAGATAACTGGATTAGACAAAGACATCTTTTCTGACTCAGTTTCTCCTTCTGCTGTGTGGGAGCCTGTATTCTGAGATGTACTCTGAGATGTCCACAGCACAGGAAAAGCTAAGAGGCTGGGTAAAAGGATGTGTGTACGAAAAGAGGTTTCAGAATGTTGAGGTTGAAGAGCAGTCTCTTAAAGCCACTAGCTATGACTATCTACCTACAAGCAGCAGAGGCCAGGCTCTCGTTGGAAAAGGCAAACTCACCCCCCCCCCCCCCGCTGTCAACCAGACCTAGGGCCCAGCCCTTCGTGTACAAGAGGGCTGGTCAGCTTGGGGTCTGGCAGCTCCAGAATCTGAGCTAAAGACTGTGTCTGTTGTAAACCAAATGGCTTGAGGCAGCCCCAGAACTGGGGAGGGAGCGGGGAGCCTTTTGTCTTGCAGAAGTAGAGCCTGTTTGCTACCCCCCATCTCTCCAGCCACGGAGAACAAGGCTGAGAAAAAACCTTGACGTGGGGTGGGCTGGCTGAAGGGATAGAAACCAGCAGGTGAAAAGGGCCAGAGGCAAGGCAGGATGGACCACCTACTTTGTCACTTTGACACTTCCTCATTACCCAGCAGGTGTTGGGAGAAGTGTAGCTTTGACTTCTTCTGAGCTAAACTCTCAGCCCAATTTAGTCCTTAATGCCTTTGGGGTATCTAGGCTAGGTGACCTCTTAACCCTAGAGAATGACAGGGTCTCTCCCTAAATTCTTCAATGGGTTATGATCAGAATGGAAGCCCCTTTCCCTAATTCCCGTGTCCTGGGGGGTTGCCTCTGCTGTCCTGGTACCAGTTAGGAAGTAGGTAGCATTCTACCCTCATAGAATGGTAGGTAGGGTCTTGCTTCCCCACCCATTATGCCCCAAAAGCCGGAGTCTCAGTACTCTGGAGCTGCTGGAGTTGGCACAGTGCCCTGGTGGTGCCCCCCTTGCCTGGTAAGTGTGTGGGCAGGCTGCAGCTCCTCTCTTGCCTGGCACGGGGGAAGAAGAGGAGGGAGATGAGCCCAGTGGATTTATTTAGAGCCTGATCTCCCTCCTACTGCTTCAGAGGGGGCCTCAGGGAGAGCAAGGAGCTGGCTGGAGGAAGGGAAGTTGGTGGGGAAAGAGATCCAAGAACCGGGGAGGGTCAGGAAGGAGCAATGGGTCAGCAGGCCACCCTCAAATACTGTCCACCTGTCAGTCTCCGGCATCAGCCCCCACTTCTCACCAGGGATGAGAAGGAAGCTCCTCAGGCCCCGCAGCCCCCCCCCCGCCCCCCGCAGAGAGGTCTCTCCTCCAGCTCATCCAGACTCCCCAGACCACACCAGCTGTCCCTTGTCCCTTCAACTGTCAGAAAGAGGTGACCACCAGAGCCTTCTGCTCTCCCTGCAATGTAATTAGCCCCAGAGCCCCATGGAAAATTGGGCCTGGAAGGAGCCTGGTCCCAGAATCGACTGACACATGCCTGCTCTGTGGCTCACTACTCCTTTTCCCTGGGCCCGAGACAGAAGGCTCGACCTAATCCTGTCAGGGGACCCTTTCAAGCCCCGGTACTGCTCCTTTCCCAAGAAGGCCTCCGTGCGGGATGTCTGAGGGAAGACTGGCGACTCCAGGGGGCTCTGAGGCTGATCCTGACTCTTGTCCCATCTTTCCAGTCAGTCTTTCTGCTTCCTGAGCTCCGGGAATCACTGCCTAATGAGCTGATTTGTCTCAGTGGGTCAGGAGATAAAAGCAAAGAGGAGAATTAAATATTTATTGGTTGCCTGGTTCTCTGAGCAAAGAGCTTCCTTTCCATCCCCATGCCCTGAGCTCCCCTGGCCTCACCTCCAGGCCCTCTGCAGTGGGCATGAGCTCAGAGGAAAACTCAGCGGGGGGCTAGCCTGAACTCAGCCTGATGGCCCACCCCTGTGGTTGGTGGCCTTTCCAAGCAGCTGGACCGGAGGCAGTGCTGAGGAATCAAGGCCGTGCGCAGGGGTGGTGGGAATCGAGGAAGAGGAAACCTCAAGTTCTAGAATTCCTGTCTGCAGAGGCTGGTACCATACCAACTCCCTCATGTTCTTCCAGCTCCCTAATTTGTCATTTACTTGAGGCGAAGGTCCGGAGTGTCTCCCCCAGAGCTCAGCTTTCCCTGCTGTGTTCAGACCACATGAACCCAGGATTTGGAACTCCAAACGTTCCATGTTCCCTCTAAAACCTCCGTGCCGGGGCCTTCTGTCCTTCCCTCCTTACCCTCCAATGTCCTGAGCTTTGGGGCCACCTGCTCGAGCCGTCCCCCTACAGAGTCCCTCTGTGCACACACCGGAGTACCTGGGATACCTGGCTACGACAGACCATCTCCCCACTTTCCTAGAGAGCCCCACGCCAGCTTACGCGCGCTGCCCCGCTGCCAAGGCGTTTTTCAAAGTGCAGAACTGGGGGAAGGGTTGAAGAGAGACAGAGAGAGAGAGAGAGAGAGAGAGAGAGAGAGAGAGAGAGAG
>JADRCD010146019.1:0-15862 GCA_019843815.1 Montemys delectorum | reverse complement strand
TTTTAAAGTTACAGTGTAGATTTATAAGTGTTCTAATTAATTGCATGTTGATTAATAATAGAAATTTACTTCAAGAGAGCATTTATTGCCAAATAAGATCAAATATCATCCAAATTATTATTTTTTTATTTCCTATATGTTCATTTATAGATGTAAATATAGGTGACTTTGTTTTCTTACATTATAACATAAATTAAAATTAAACAATATTGTGGGGCTAGAGAGATGGCTCAGTGATTAAGAGCACTGACTACTCTTCTGAAGGTCCTGAGTTCAAATCCCAGCAACCACATGGTGGCTCACAACCACCTGTAATGAGATCTGATGCCCTCTTCTGGTTTGTCTGAAGACAGCTACAGCATACTTACATATAATAAAATTAAATAACATTGTGAAGGTAATTTGTTATTCGGAGACTTTTAACAAGCTCCTTTAGTTCCTACACAATATTATGTAGCATTTACCTAAGAATACCATTTCATGTATTAAATATTTTTGTATATTTCTCTAACTGATTTTATTGTACAATTACTTATTGGTGTGTGTCCCTCATGCACAAGCCCTAGCCAGATCTTCAAGCTCTATGAGTGTTCCTATTTAGGAATAAAAAGAAAACATCTTTACAGCCACATTCATTGCACATAGACAATAATCAAATTGGTTTTGCCACCTGACTTTCTCTGTCCAAGCTCATATAATCCACGATTTTTAGAGTCTAGAGTACCTAGACCCACCCCAAATTAAAAATTCTTAAAATCCTTCCCCATTACCTGAATGTTGAATAGCTGATGTTCTCAGGGGGCTTGTGCAATAACATGAAAATTATCTCTTTTTTCTTTTAGCTTCTGTACTAATTCAATTCTCTTTTTTCTCCACTTTCATTTTGGAAAATCTTATATTCTGTTTTCTTATAAAGAAGGGAAAACAAAGATATGAATGAGTAAATTTTTATGTTTATTTTCTAAAAAGGCTTCTAAACAAAACAGAGTTAGAGGTAAGATAACAGAAAAAAGTATAATGTACCAAACACCATTTGATAATTCTGCAAAAGCAGATCTGAAATAATAGCAGTGATTCATTACAGATCAGGCTCTATGTGCAGTTAGTTCTCTCACTTTCTTCTTTTAAAATATTTGAACTTGATAAAAATTAAACAGTAATGTTCTGTTAAAACATGAGTCTACCCTCCACCCCCACTCCAGCAATGGGCCTAGTTGGTAGTGATGTTCTTATGTCAGTCAGGGGCAGAGCAGAGCAGGGACAATCCTTTTTTCCTAGTTTGATGTTTGGTATGGGAGCCAAAGGTGTCTTATGTCTAGGACTCATAAAAATCAAATCAAATCAAATCCAGGCAGTACAGCACAGGAGGAGGAAGGCAGTGACCTGTGGACCATCATGCCACCCATAGACACGCCTTCCAGCTCCTAGCACAGGCAGACCACATGCTTATAGCAACTCTATGTAGCACAAATGGAGGATATTACTCAACCTTATGGCTAGCCAGCAGTGCATAAATATGTGCAGGTTACATGGGTGACAAAGAGAAGTGGAACAGCATGACCATTTTGAAGAAAGATGGAACTTAAGGGTGGGGAGAAGAATCCTGTTTTGAGTGCCCTGCCCAGTACCCTGGATCCATAGTGAAGTCCAAGATCCAGCTGCAGCTGAGGGCCATGTCTGTGTCTATGGCTTTGCAGGGCCAAAGGTCATTGTCGATGTCTATGGTTCATGTTACAACTGGAGTAATGGGTATGTCCCTGGTTGGAGCAGCCACTGGGAACCACATGAATGTCCAGTAGCTATGCGTAACTCTCACCAACCCTCACTGGATATAGCACACTAGAGAACTGACTGCCTCTTCACAGGCTGCAACACTCAAGATACTGGGCATGCACCTCAACCAGGCAGCACAGTGGAGCTGGCCCAGGTGTCAGTGGACTGGCTAAACCACCCTCGAAGGCTTCAGCATGGGAGAGCTGACCCCACCTTTCAACTGCCTAGGAGTAGCATGGGCACAGAAATGATGCGCCCAACCTGTTCCTAACCTGGACAGCACAGCAGAACTGACCTTGGTGGTGGTATCACAGGTAAACCAGTCATGAGGGTGAGAGCATGGGATCACTGGTCCAGCCACTCATCCTCTGTGAGATGGCCATGGGGAGCAGGAAGAGTACTGCCCTTGGTCCCCTCACCCCTTTCTACCTGAAACAACGGGGGGGAGAAAGGGTCCTGGGATCCTGAAAGCAAGTAAGGTGACATTTTTCTCTGGCTGCAGCACTTGTGAGACTGGGCCTGGTACCTTGCCTAGGCAGCAGAATTGGTCTGGCCCTGATCAATGGAAGCATAGGTGAGCCATCCCCAAGAGTAGGAGCACAGGAGAGCTGGCCTTGCTGCTTGTCTGGCATGAAGTGGCATAAATGTAGGAGTGATGACCCCCTTCCCTTTCCTCCAAATCACTGCCTGCAATGTGATATCTGGCCCTGAGGACATGAGAGGTTGAGAAATAGTCATGTCTCTTCACTTGGGAGAGCAAGCCCTACATTTCACTTGGGCAACAGAGTGGGCCTGGTCTTGATGCCAAAGGTACTGGTGAGCCAGCCCTTTGGGCATGAGAGGAGGAGGGCTGATCTTGTTTCCTGCTGATGATTGTATTGTGTGGTCTAGACCTAGCAGTGATGGAGAACTCATCCTAGTGGTATGGATAAGGAGAGCTGGGAGGCTGACTAGCTCAGCTTCTACTTAAGTCCAGTTCCAGGGCTATGAATTGGCCCACCCCAAAATCTTTATTTTCTGTGAATCGTTAAGGTGTATGAAAGGGGCAGGCTTGCTCTTCCAAAATGCAGGAACTCTAAGATACACGGCAACAGGAAAACCAGGAAAAGCACTAATGAGGATCCATTATTGATGGTGTCACATAAGACAGAGGCCTCGAACGAGGTCAATGACTCATCATAATGAACATTTTCAAGTGAAAATGTTTGAACTGAGGGACATAGGATGGGACACACTGTAGCATACTACAGCTTCCAGGAAGAGATAGTTTCTAGGCTTTGCTTTTGTTATTGTTTTTGGTTTGTTTGTTTATTTGTTTGATTGTGTGTGTGTGTGTGTGTGTGTGTGTGTGTGTGTATTTATTTGTGGAGATTGCAAGGGTAAAAGGCAGATATGCCAGGATAGGGAGATTAACTGGACCAGAACTCATGATGTGAAACTCACAAGTCAATACATTTTTTTTAAAAATGAAGCTGCAACTGTTTTAGAAAATTCTGCTAGAAAGTTTTCTCTGAGGACTGGACCGTGATCTTCTATTTCAGCTAGCTTCTACTCTGGGCTTCTTTTGTCAAGTGGCAACCAAGGAGACTTTTCATACCTTCATCTCCTACAGATACAATTTTAATTTTTAGAACTTTTAGCTGTAACTCTGGATTACTAACAAACTATGTATAGCAAAGTGTAGATCTCTGAGAAATTAAGGATCATGGAAAAAGTATGGAAAAAACAAAATCAAAGATGAAAGTGTAAATAAAACCACCACCACCACCACTACTGCAAATGGGATATAAAACTAACTAAAATACTAATTGACTTACTCTCTGCTTATGTGAGAACACATAAATTTGAAGTGAGTAGTATGTTTTTAGTCTCATTTTCTTCTCCTAGAACATTAACTATTTTTGTATGTAAGTGATAATTTGCTTCTGGTTTATTTTAATAACTTACTAAGAATAGGAAATGCAATGTTTCGCATAGTCTTAACTTAGGAAATGTTTTTGTTTGTTTTAACAGTTGCAACTGGTGTTGATGCCTTTAATGAAGTAACACCAAAGTCTAAGAAGAAAAACAGAGATAAAGTAATAAATATTATGTTTATAGGAACATTAAATGAGATAAACTGTCATGTTTTATATGTATTTCTAATGTGTAAGTTCAAACAAATATTGATTTCATTACTGATCCTAAGACATTTCTCATAAATAAGCAAAGAAAGGCAGCAATCATATTTCATCTCAATGGAAAGAAAGACAATGTGATATCAAAAAGCACTGTGCATTGCAGGATCTTATTTTAACTCCTTGTTTCATCTTATTATAATCTCATTATTGGGAAAAACCAAAATATCATCCTACAGCAACTATATTTAAATGCCACAGCCATTTAATATTTGCCAGAGAGATCACTCTCCTGTTGGCCATTACCATGTTTCACTACTTTGGTTCACCCATAAAGACATGCCAACATGTACCTCTGGGTAAGATCACATTGCTGTTTCTTCCATCTATTCCTTATGTTGATCCATTGGCATTCTGTACAACCCTCACGCCAGTCTGGGCTCTACCTTCTAACCATTTATTGTAAGATCCTTCAGTTTGTTTTAAGTGGTTAAGAGAAGTGAACTTTCCTCTCCCTTCAGTATATCACTGCCTATTTTTCTAGTAGTACATAAAAATCTCAAGAACCAAAAATGTTCCAAAAATTTAGCAAGGGGCCACTAGAAAAGGAATATATGTTTCTGGGCAAATTTCTCCTAAAATATTTACATGGGCTGGGATCCCAATAAATGAATATGTTACATTAGCTTTCTGATTTATATTCTGGTCCTAATCTAGAATGCTGAAAATTGTAAAAGATATATTTAATCCTGGCTCTATACTTGCACTGGAAGAAAGTGATAAAAGAAAAGTGACAGAAGATAATTAAAAAGAAATATTGGGAAAAGCATCTTGGAGCTATTTAAGATGAGTCAGTGGGTAAAAATACATTCCACTCATCCTGAAAACCTGAATTCTATGCCTGCATTTGGTGCAAAGAGAGAACCAACACCCACAAGTTGTCTTCTGACAGCCACTGTGTACTGTGGCTGTTCTGTGTATACTGTGGTTCATCTCTATCTACCTCATACCCAAATTCAATAAATAAATGCTTAAGTGTAAATAACTGTCTTAAAGAAAAATAACTTAGAAAACAACGTGAATTTGACTTTGTACAAACTTAGCAGTGATTTACCATATTACTTACATTGTATCCTGGTTTTAATTCTTCAGTGATATCTACATATTTTGGTGTTGAATTATGTGTTACACAAGCATGCATGTATACAAATGGATTACAACTATATATAATGCATCACGAGAGACTGTCTTCAAAAGCTTAGTTCAGGAAAATGTGGTTACATAATTGAATGAACAAACTGGCCATTGTAAATGAATACAAATTAGATGCTGAGTTCCAATAGGTTCTAAATTTCTCTGTGATCACTTCACACAGAATAATGGAAAACTGGTTCTTCTTCACAAAGTAAATCTTCAAGACTGAATAAGCACTCAGACAGTTATATGCCTCCATTAGCCTCTCTCTGCAGCTCTCCTACATATGAAGCAAGATGGCTGCTAGGTTCTTTTATAATAAATGGTTACAGAGAGGCTGAGGAGAAATTGCTTTTCCATATTTTACTATATATTCAACAATAAATATGGTGTGTAATTAATTGTAGACTATACAATTATTATTTAATTTCTTTACTTATTTTACTTGTTGAAGATAATTTCTATAATCAGTAGTTATTTGTTAGCTTTACACAAGTACAGTTATCTGAAAGGAGAGAAACTCAGTTGAGAAAAAGCTTCCATAAGATCTGGCTGTAGGGCATTTTCTTGATGTGGGAGGGCCCAGCCCATTGTGGGTGATACCAACCCTGGTGTGATGGTCCTGGGTTCTAGAAAAGAGCAGGTTACATAAGACAGGAGGAGCAAGTCAGTAACCAGAACTCTTCCATGGGCTTTTTATCAGCTCCTGCCTTCAAGTTCCTGCCCTGTTTGAGTTCTTGCACTGAATTCCTTGGACAATGAGTGGAGGTATGTGTATGGAAACTGAATAAACCTCTTCATCCACACCATGGTGTTTCATTCTACCAATAGTACCCCTAACAAGGACAAATCGTTATTAAGCTTAAATATTGTTATTATGTCCTGTTTTAAATTTAAATATATTCCTACAAAGAAAGAACAAAAGAGTAATACACAGAAAAAGAAAACAGCAAGAACCTTTGAATGTCTTAACATATATTTATGCTTTGGATACTAACTGGTACACTTTTTAGTTTTCATAAAATAATCGTAATTTATGCAGTAAAGATTAAAGGTATCTTAAACAATAATTTACATTTATGAATTTATATGGATAATTTTACTTTCCTTGTCTTGGTAATGTATAGCTTTCTGACATTTCATTAAATGTAATTAAAATATGCTATTCACATTGTTACTGAGGTGCATTTAAGATCATTTCTGTATAAACAGTGATGCAGGTTTAAATAACTCAAGTGAGATATATTAACAGAACCATCTGCTCAGCTCATAAAATGCTCTCCCTTAAAATACAAGCTCCATAGTTCAACACAGATTAAATCTGAAACAGAAGAGCATTAAAGATAGCTTTCATATCTCACAAATAGAATGAATTCCTAGAAGACTTAACTGCCATAAACATGTGCAGAACTTTTAACACCTTGATTTCTAACAACCCTCTCTAGTCTGGATTTCTCTTTATGGTCTTAATTGGGATAAAGCTGCATGATTTTATTTTTATATTGAAAACATATAAAATGATTTCTTGTTTGTCAAAATATCAAAACTTCTCTGTCTATCCAGAGATAGTCTATCCAGGATAAGTTATCTTATTCCATTAAGTTGTCATATCCCTTTCCTTCTCTGTTCTTATGTTTCAACTCTCCCTGGTCCATACTGGTAGTAACCAAAATACTTAAGAATGTTCAGTTGTAAAGAGATGCTCATATATGTATATATTCCTCTTACCCAGTCTAGGATACATGTACATTTAGGACTGTGTACAAGTAGAAAGGGTGGTTGTTCGAAGAATAAACTTCCCTTTGAGATAAATATCTGTTCTATTTCACTCGATGGTTCAAAATCAAAGACTGACAAAAGAATACTCTTGTTTCCAAAGTACCCTACTTGAGAAATAGTGTTTGAATAAAACCAAAACCAGTTGTTTTCAACTTTCTAGTGTTGAATTTCTATGCTTTTTGCTATGGTCACCACTACTTATATTTTCCATTTCTCACATATGAACTGGTCCTGTTATTGTACATATTGGCTATCTGCTTGCAAATGGGCCCAATGACCAATTTCTATTGATAATTTAAGAAATAAACAACATACTCAAAATGTCAATGAAGCTTTCTATAGATTACTCTGCTTTTACAGAAGTCAGAAGCATTTGGCTAATTTGCAGTTAGAGGTTATGTTTTGGTTTTGGTTTTGGTTTCCTTACATAACATATGCACCAGACCATTTTATATTTGGATATATGTGGGGACATCTTCCATTAAGGGAACCTCAAGGATAATCAATATTATAGAGTTTCAAGAAAGGCTTAATTAGTCTGTCATTATACAAAAATAGAACATAGAAAGTAATAATTCCAATTTCAACATTATCTGGAACTTCTTCAAATCAGTTCACAGAATATTCTTTTAAAAATAAAATATGATAAAATAAAATACAAGCACTTGAATTCAGTTATGAGCATTGACTGTGACTTCAACTCTACCTTAGCATGATCAGCCTTAGATTTAACTCATTCTGTTTCTTTGTTTTCATGCTAGTGCTCACCCATAGCCTTGTATATGCTAAGCAAATGGAACACCACTAACCTGTATCACCTACCCTACTTTGGAAGGGAACTATCTTATGATATCTTAGACTACTAAGAATGAGTTTTAAATTATTTTTTAATTTGCAAGACTTTATTATTTGTTTATTTTCAGGGGGTTATTAACTCTCTTAGCTTTAAAGATATTTCTTTCCAGGTTATAGAATGAGATTAGCAGATTGACATTCAAGTAATACTGGACTCTTGAGATGTGAACAAAAGGAGCAGTTTAGCAGTAAAGAGCACTATCTACTCTTCAAAAGAACCTGGATTTGATTTTCAGCTGGCACATGGGAGTTCATGCATGTCTACAACTCCAATTTAGGATGATCTGATGCTGTCTTCAGGAATCTACAGACAAAAAGCATGCAAATGATACACAGACATACATGCAAGCAAAACACTTACATAATAGTTATTTTTTAATTTGGAAAGTAAAGTAGTAGAGGGACTAGATAATGAAAGTAGCCAGGGCTCCAAAGAAACAAACAGGTATATAACATTTCTGTTGGTAACAAGCAGAAAAATATGGTCACAATCAAGTTAATATACATGTATCCTTCCTGGTTGCCTACTAAAATGAAATTGAGTTAAGCAAACCATCATATATGAATATTATAGAAAATATGATTTTAAATGATGAGTTGTTGTATATGTATTTTGATGGGAAAATCTACAAATATTAATTAATGGAAAATACTCAGTATTACTCAACATGTCACATCTTCATTAAAATGCCAACAAACCAGAACACATAGTTTTAGTAGCATATGCTAGTAGATAATTCTTGTAAATTTTTATAAAAATAGAAATTGAAAGACATGCAAAAAATAAACATAAGACAAACTAGATCTCTTGGCAGACTATTTGCTTTGGTCTATGTGCTCATTAATAGAAATATAAACTTAATAAGTACAATCTGGTAATATAAAATTAAAATCCATCCATCACTTATAAGACAACAATAAAATAAGGAATTTTATTAAATACCTTCTTGCAAAATTGCAGGTTGATTTCCATGTAGGTGTTCATTGAAATATATTAAAGTAAAATATCAAATATCATTTATATTTGACATATTTAAAGATAGAGATAACTTGTTTTCTTGGGTAAAGTATTGCTGTACAATTTTGGTTGTCATTTGATTTATTTTTAAAATTATGTTCTCTACAAAAAATATTCAAATTTTCCTTATCCTAATTATCATGATTACAAAATAAGAACTTGCTAAATTAATGATTTATTTTTCATAGAGCCCAGATAAAATGAATGAATTACAAAAAATAAACAATGTTGATGCTGATTATTAAAATCAAAAGAACTAATTAATAATAACTATAAAATATACTTAGGTGTTTGATAAAATAAAAATTGACTTTTATAAATCAGATAAACTCTGAAGACTTTAGACAATGCTTGAGTTCGACATTTTGATAGTTCCTTATTTAGAACGTGTTCATTTCCAACAGACTTTTCTGGTTAATGAATGGGAAACTTCTCTCATATCCCCACAATGAAATACAAATTCCCATTTTGTCACATCAAAGTGAAAGGATTACTGAGAATATTGTGTGACTTTGGCTTGTTTGTCCATCTCTTAACAGCAAGGAAAACAGAGAACACAAAATCCTACATTTGTCAGAACATGAGCAGTAGGGCACCAAGATTACCCATGCCACTAAAATCCTGTATTGGACTGTAGTATGAATACTAGTCTCCAGAATTCACGGAGAGTCTGTATGAGGAAGTCAGTTTGAGTGGGTATTGTATGAGGTACTAGTATATCAGTACTACATTGAAAGTATCAGTAGCTGTATAGGACAATGCAGAATATATTCTGCTTGCCAGATTGTTCTGGCCAGTAAATTTAGCCATGCTTCCAACCCTCATCTTATCCTTCGTTTGCTTTGATGGTCATTTCTATTCGTTCATTGGATACTTTCTTCAGTATTTCTTTTTGCCTCAAAGGATAGTTCTATTATTTTATCTATATCTAATCCATTATACTGTTGGGTATCTTGACTTCTTCAAACTCACCCTTAATAACTGAAGCTCACTTCTTTGGGCCCAAAGTCAAATTTCTGACATGTTTCTGGAAGCAACCCCAAAAGTACTCCACAGGCTTTAAACAGAAGCAAGAAGGTAGTGGGTTTTTTGCTGGTATAGCCTCTTTAATTGCATTAATAGCTAATAACTTTGCTTCTGCAATTGCTTTGGCAAAAGAAGTTAAGACAGCTATTTTTGTTAATCATTTAGCAAAAAATATTATTAAAGTTCTGAGTATTCAAGAGGATTTAGATAGGTGTTTAAAAATAGATTAATACTTTTTATGATACAATTCAAATTATTAGAGAGGAGGTCCTGAGAGTAAGAAGCCATCTCCACTATTATGCTAATTGCTAATGGATTTGTGATACTTCTAAAATTTACAATGACAGTCACTATAATTGGGAAAATGTTCAAAGACATATGCAGGCTATTTGGTATAATTCTAACACCTCTCTGGATGTTATAACTTTGCATACAGAGATTATGAATTTGAAGACTGCTGCTCTGATGAGCTTTGATGCTGAAGATATTGCTGATAAAATTATTAGTAGCTTGAGGTCAGTATTTCAAACTGAGTCAAGCTTCAAGAATGGCATATATAGTTTGATCATCCTAGTCCTTCTTGTCCTAGGAATACTTTTATTCCTGCCCATTATAATAAAGCTTGTCTTTAACAACATCAACATGTTAGTGGCTAAAATACATGGCTTGAAACTAAAAATGGACTGTCAGACAGAGCTATTAATTTAAAAGGCAGGCAGTCAGAGAAGGATAAGTTCTGTAGAGCCTTACCAACTTAAGGCAGAAGCGCATTGCTTTTGATAGTGCAAATTCCGTGATGGGTAAGTAAGTCATTCTTGTCAGAACGACCTAAGACAATGCTATTTATGAAATAAAAAACGGGAGATGAGACTTCTTTTTCCAATGCAATTAATACAAATCTCTATACCTTAGCCTCAGGTAGACTCTTCAGAAAAGGGCAAAAAGCGTGCACATTATTCACTAAAATATCAAAAGAACAGTCTCTCTGCAACCTATTAAAATTTGTCTCCTTGGAAGCCTCTACATCCAGGCTTCCACAGTTCAAGTCACCCTCAGCCTCAAAGTCTTCTATATTCCTATTATGATAGCCCATTAAGTACCATTTAACGTTTTTCAAAATCCCAAAATCCACATTCCTCCAAACAAAAGCATGGTCAGTCCCTGATACTAACTTCTGTCTTAGTTGGGGTTTTTCTGCTGTCAACAGACACCATGACCAAGGCATCTCTTTTTTTATTGGATATTTTATTTATTTATATTTCAAATCTTATCCTCTGGTTTCCCCTCTAGAAACCCCCTATCCAATCCACCCTCCCCCTGATTCTCAGGGTGCTTCCCTATCTACCCTCCCACTCCCATCTCCCTGCCCTGCCATTCCCCTACACTGGTGCATCCAACCTTCACAAGACCAAGAGCCTATCCTCCCATTGATGTCCAACAAGGCCATCCTCTGCTAAATATGCAGTGGGAGCCATGGTTTGCTCCATATGTACTCTTGGTTGATGGTTTAGTTCCTCGGAGGTCTGGGAGTATCTTGTAGGTTGATATTTTTGTCCTTCCCATAGGAGTTGCAAACCCATTCAGCTCTTTCAGTCCTTTCTCTAACTCGATCATTGGAGATCCCTGTTCAGTCCAATGGTTGGCTGTGAGCATTTGCATCTGTATTTGTCAGGCTCTGGCAGAGCCTTTCAGGAGGCAGCTGTATCAGGCTCCTGTCAGCAAGCACTTTTTGGCATCCTAAATAGCATCAGAGTTTGGTGTCTGTATATGTGATGGATCCCCAGGTGGGGTAGTCTCTGGATGGTCTTTCCTTCAGTCTCTGCTCCACACTTTGTCTTCATATTTCCTCCTAGGAGTATTTTGTTCCCCTTTCTAAGAAGGACTGAAGCATCCATACTTTGGTATTTGTTATTCTTGGTCTTCATGTGGTTTGTAAATTGTATCTTGGCTATTCTGACATTTGGGGCTAATATCCACTTACCAGTGAGTGCATACCACCTATGTTCTTTTGTGGCTGGGTTACCTCACTCAAAATGTTAAGAATTTCAAGAACTCATTGTTTTTAATAGCTGACTGTGTAAATGTACCACATTTTCTATAGTCATTCCGCTGTTTAAGGACATCTGGGTTCTTTCCAGCTTCAGTCTGTTATAAATAAGGCTGCTATGAACATCTGTTATAAAGACAACATTTAATCAGGGCTTGCTTATAGGTTCAGAGGTTCAGTCCATTATCTTCAAGGCAGGAACAGGGCAGCATTCTGGCAGGCATGGTACAGGAGGAACTGAGAGTTCTACATCTACATCTGAAGACTTTTAGCAGGATACTGGCTTCCAGGCAGCTAGGGTAAGTAAGGGTTTTAAAACCCATGCCCATAGTGACACACCTACTCCAACAAGGCCACAGCTACTCTAACAGTGTCACACTTTCTAATTATACCACTATGGTGGTGGTGGGGCCAAGCTTATAAAACCTGTTACACCCAGAGAGGTCTCCACCATCTCAGAGAAGAGGAGCAGTGGGGTGGAGGATGGCATTTTAGAAGGGGGTAACTGGAAGTGGGGACAGTGATCCGGATGTAAAGTGAATAAAAAAAGAAAGTTCAAATGGCATATGCTTTTGAGAACATACATCTTGGTCAATAATTATTGAACAGTAATGAGAAATCAGATCATGTATAATTATGTATTTGATATTTTACATTGTCATAAGAGCTAACAATAAGAATAAAACAAATAAGACAGTATTTTACTTGGAGAAGTTGTTGCCTACCATGTGCAAGTCTGTGTTTGATATCCAGGACTGCAGTAAAACTAAGTGTAGAGATAAACCCTTAACCTCACCATTCAGCTCAGAACTGAAGGAATATCAGGAGTTAAAGGCTTTTGAGGTCTTTCTCATCTACATCCTAGCCCATTTTCAAAACCACTCTGTGCTAGAGAGCTTTTCTCAAAACTAATGAAATATACACACACACATATATATATATATATATATATATATGTATGTATATGTATGTATATACATATAAACAAACTAAAAAAATAAACTAATGGGTATCAGAATTGTCTCACTCTGAGGACCACATATCAGAATACTAACAAACTGCTATTTTTTCCAGGTTAACATATATTACTCATCCCTGGGTTAGTTTGATCCCCTCACTTACCACCAGGAAGATCCGTTTAAGCCTGTTGGAGTGAAGGTGAAAGAAGGAAGTGTCCATTACCCTCTCCATAAACATCCTAGTCTTAGGCTTCTTCACATCTGATAGTTTTATGCTCTTTTCTCCCTAGAACTCTGTCTGATTACTCTGCCCATTTAATTGTTTATTATTCTTTTATCTTATGCTAATTCAACAGGTCAATAAAATTGTTAAATTCTTTTGTATCCTGTATCCTGTATTCGGTAAACCATCACATTGCTTCTCATTCAAATTCCGCAGTTGTGTGCTTAACTAGAAATTGCGTGCAATACTTAACAGTAGCTTTTCTTATCCAAGTTCTTACCTTGTACTGATTCATTATAGTGTTAAATTCTTGTTCTGTCCTCATAAGTGCAAATAAAAAGAAGAATTAGTGATGCCCAAGTTGCTCAAATCATCTAGTTTCTTAAGGATCAATTCTATGAAATCTCCAGATTGGCAATAACTTAAGATTCATTTCCTCTTTCATTCTTGCACAAAGCATATAATAGTTTCCCTTTTATCTCTCTTTCTGTATCTTCTCCTATTTTCAAGCATCCTGTTGCCACTTTCAGTTTAACTTTTTTTTCTGTGTGCTAGGGATTAATACATGTAGAGCTTCCTTTTTCCTCCCTGGTTTAATTGAAGACTCCCATATTTTCATCAAGTGGTCTATTTCCCTCCTCTCTCCTCTCTTCCCTTGCTATGTCATCTATTCTCAGATTCTTGTTGATGTGACTCTAGTATCCAAATTGCTGAGTCTGATTCTAGAAACTTCTCTAAAGATTAACAACATTTTACAAACTTTCTGAGGAACACATTTACCAAGATCTCTAATGAGCATTTCAAAATATTACAATTGATTAATGAAATATTCCTATCTCTTCCCTATATATTCCTATCACTTCATTTCATATTTCTGACAATGTCATGGTCACTAGCAGACCTAAGCAGGCAGTGCTGGTGCCTTGGCTGCTGTCTTTCCTTTCACCCCGTTAGCCATTGTTTCAGCACACAATGTTTGTATGCCTGGAGTGTCATTTTAATCTTGAATTTTATTCTATAACATTCATAGATCATATATTTTCATACCTTTCAGTTTTTTTCTTAGTGTTCTTTGACTTGTCATTTTTTTTCCTTTTCTCTTAAGAAACTTCCATACTATTACTAGAATTTTGGTTACAAATCCTTATCATTGTATGTTTGTATTCAAAAGTCCTTTCAAAGTCTATATCAAAATTTCTACTAGGAATCATTAAAGTCCCCATTTAATATGCAATGTTATCAATGATTTACAAAAAGAAAAGTCTATAAGCTCTTATTCCTCTGAATAAACCTTTGTAACCATCAAGACTTAGATCAACTATCTTAATTTCTTGATGGCAGATCTTAATCACCACTATAGCTTTTAACAATAACTCTTCCAAACACTTTGTTGAACTGAGTAAAACAAATATAACAAATGTTTGCATTGATCATATACTTCTCAGTATTATCATCACCACGCTATGAGCTTTTAGTTGGAGATCAGTCTTGACAGAGTATCTGTATAATCTCTTTCATTTCTATCCCTTCCAGGTCTAGGATGTTCTATGCAAAACCACATGTAGTTTAGTAGAGTGAACTTGATTCTGAGACGTAAATATACTTCTTCCCTGTGGCTTTTCTGCAGGTTATAAAATTTGACAGAGCCCAGTTTTCAGTCAGCAGATGGAGGTAATCCATCATTCCTTTTTCTCATGAGGGAATTGCTTCTGTGATCTCTTGAGAAAAATCTTTTCTAATGTGGAAATTTAAAGAGTTGATACTTCATCATGGGACTATTTAGAAAGAATGGTTTCTTGAATTTCAACAGTCACCAGATGTTGAGTGTGTGTGCGTTTGTGTGTGTGTGTGTGTGTGTGTGTATGTGTGTGTGGGTGTTGGAAGAAAAATGAAATTAAATACTAAATACGTGAGTTCTAGTTTTGATTTTCTGTATTTAAAAACTAACTTTTCTCTACCTGTATATATATTCTTTAAAGCATTAGAAGAAAGCTATATACATACATACATATATGTATATATATACATATACACACATCATATACATATACACTACATATATATCCATTGCCAAATACTATGATTAAATGAATTTTTATGATTTAAACCTATGGTTTTTCCTTTGATTTTTACTATTTTCTACATGAACTGCAATTTATTGTCATCTAGTTACATAAGCACTTATTTATATTACTCTTAATTTCATTTTCAATTTGCTCATCTGTGAATGGATAGATTTCTTACTATAAAGAATTTCTGTTTAGAATGATCAAGATAATTTATAATATATATTTTTAGGGAATGGTGTCAATGATTCTTAAAATATAGAAAGTCTACAAAGTATTGATAAAAGATTGTCAAGAATCAGGAATTTTAATTAGAGATTTGTTAGTAAAATTATAAGGAAACTATAAAGTTTAATGAGAAAATATTACACATAAATATTACTAATTAAACTTGAGAAGAAATTTTATATTTTTATAGTGACCAAAGACAACAAACTATAGTAATATCAATTGGTCCTATGATGCTTTCAAAAATAAAAATGTAATGCCAAATATTTTTGCTACTGTAGATATTTCAGGATATAATATACATGCCTCAGTATTTTAAAATTGTAGCTCTGACTCAACCAACTTTTGGATCTTTAATTTAATGTTAATAAAGACACACATATTGAATTGAATATCAAAATTCTATTTTAAAAATTATTTTATAGTTATATTCAAATAAAATTAGTTTTATTATAACTATATATGTTTTCCTATGTGTTTTTAACAAAATTCTCTTGGTACATATGTCATATGTTTTGTCAAGTTGTCAAAGAGACAAGACAGAAGTTTATATAAGTATAAAGTGCAAAATAGATGA
>JADRCD010146013.1:0-13536 GCA_019843815.1 Montemys delectorum | reverse complement strand
TGGTTGGGTCAAGGGAGCTCGGGCCTCCTCTAGGAGATCAGTTGGAGGGTTATCTGGGAGTGACGTCCCTTTGTTCTGGGTAACATGGGGCAGTCAACAGCCCAATGTCCCTCTTGATGGCACCTAGGGCATGGCCCTCTTGGCTTGTGGAAGTTGGGGCAGGATTTTGCCCAATGATCTTTTTGACCACACTTGTAGTAGGTGCCTGGTGGTCTCTGTGTCTTAGGAGACCATGAGCCCGGTGTAGTGGCTGGGGCTAGTCGGACAGCCTTTGCCAGCATATGGTATTTTTGTTTGCGTACTTTATCATCTCTTCCATGGTACACTTTGAAGGCCAGCGCTAAGACTTCTGCCTGCGGAGTTAGGGGTCCCCTCTCCAGTTTTTTAAGTTTGGCTCTTATGCCGGGGTAGCTCTGGGAAAAGAAGTAGGTCATCAGAAGTTGCTTACCTTCTGAGCTTTCAGGGTCCAGGTTAGTATGCTGTAATAAGGCCTTAGTAAGACATTCCAAAAATTGAGATGGATTCTCTTGCTTGTCCTGGACAACCTCTTGGAGTTTTTCAAAATTTACTGGCTTTAAGGCTGCTTTTCTAAGACCAGCCAGAAGGCATGTAATGAACCTGTCCCTGGCTAAAATACCACCTGCAGAATTGTAATTCCACCGGGGATCTCGGTCTGGCACAGTGTCAGAACCAAGTGGGTACGTGTTGTCTGTCTGGTGTATTCTGTCTGCATAGACTCTTGCCTCTTCCCAGACTTGCCTGCATTCCTCAGGAAGTAAATTGTTAGTGAGGATCATATAAACATCATGGAAAGTCAAGCTGTAAGATTGAGTGATATATTGGAACTCTTTGATAAACTTGGAAGGATTAGAAGTATAAGATCCCAGCCTGTTTTCTATTTGGGAAAGTTCACTAAGAGAGAAAGAACATGTACTCTGACAAGGCCATCTGCTCTAGCAACTTCTCTTAGAGGTGGGACTATTGCTGGGACCGGTGTCTCTGGGGAGGAAGAACTTGGAGGTTTGACAGTAGCCTTAGATCGAGTGACAGGAGGAGTGAAAGCAGCTGCCAATGTGGAGCATTTGAAGTGGCCCACAGCTGGCACAGAAGAAGGGGAGGGCTCTGGAGAGGCAGGTCTAGCAGGCTCTGGAGCATCCTCGTGAGGGGGAGAAACTGAGATAGCAATTTGGGCTTTTGGTAGCGTGGAGACAGGCCTGTGGCGAAAGGGAAGTGGTTCATTAGCTGGATCTAGCGTCATCGTCATGTCATCTAGGGGAGGTTGTGTAGATTTCATGGCTAAGAGAATTGGGTTGGGGAACAAGAAGAGCACAAGGAGGGATTAGAACGGAGATAGATGAATGCTTGAACATAGGGAACGTCCTTCCATTTACTAGTTCGCTGGTAGTATGTATTAAGATCCCTAAAATAGCTGGATCTAGAGTGCCATTAAGTGGCCATTTTGAATTTCCATCTAGTTGATATTTAATCCAGATCTTATTGCAGAGATATATTAATTTTGATGCCTTCAAATCCAGCGTTAACTTTAGAGGTTTGAGATTGTCCAGAATACATCCCAGTGGGGTGCCTGGAGGTATGGTCGAAGACATTCTGGTACCCATTGGTGGGTGCTTGGTTATTCCTACCAGCGTCCTGAGAACAATCCAAGCACCAAAGAGTTAATAGCCAAAACAAGGGGCTCAAGTCTTCACGAGAACTGCTAGTGGCCGATGTGGGAAGAGCAACCCACCCCAGATCCAGGGATTTATCGGCGGAAAGCCCGGAAAGAGATTGGGAACAGGGATTGCCTCTGTGGGAAAGGGACACCAATGGCTGAAGTCCTAAGACATATGTCAACTGGGAGACTGCAACCCCCGTGGTTCCCAGAGAAAGCTGGCCAGACCTTATCTAGGAAGCCTAGAGGGTCTCCCCTTGACTGATCCTATCAATTAATACGCCGGTGTCTGTGCAAGAATTATAACAAACTGCCAAATAGAAAATGTGCACTGAATGGGGTAGGTGTGTATGAGCGGGCACGGCTCATGTGGTTGGAGTTTGTATGTCCTGCGCGGCCTGGTGCTTGAAGGCGCACAAGCTGTGCTGTGGCTGCAGCAGCGGGGCAGACTGGGTGGGGGGGGGGGGGCCCTAGCGTACTGCGTACTGAAGGCCACCATAGTTGCCTGTACCCCAATCCACATGGCCTGCCCCTGCCCCGCTGCAGGGTCGAGTCTGACTCTAATACTGCCAAAATCTCGGTGGGACCTCCAAATGATAGGGGCGGGGGGGGGGGCGTTCGCGTCAAAAATACCACACACACCAGGCCCAAACAGTTCTACCCATGAGAGGTTTAATTGAGAGGGAGAGAGGGGGGAGGTGGCGCGGAAAGAGAGGAGTGGGGGAAAGGGGAAGAGGGAGGAATGTTCCCCCTATTTATATGAGTTGTGACGTATGGCCCAGGTAAAGGTGGGAGGTGAGCCCTAGGGATTTTGGGAATATGGTGGCTGTTGCCTTAGCAACAGGTCTGTGGACCCGCCCATCCATAGGCGCAGGCTTTCGGTGATGCTAACAATATATCTATCCTTTCAACTAAATAAATTTTTTAAAACTTTTTATTTTATTTTATTTCTTAATGGGATATTTTATTTATTTACATTTTAAATGTTATTCCCTTTCCCGGTTTCCCCTATGCAAACCTCCTATCCCATCCCCCTTCCCCTGCTTCTATGAGACAGCTCTCCCCACCCACCCACCCACCCACTCCTGCCTCACCACCCTAGCATTCCTCTACACTGGAGGCATCGAGCCTTCACAGGACCCAGGGCCTCCCTGCCCGTTGGTGCCAGATAAGGCCCCTTCAGCTCCTTCAGTCCTTCCCCTAACTCTTCCATTGGGGTCCCCGTGCTCAGTCCAATGGTTGTCTGTGAGCATCCACATCTGTATTGGTCAGGCCCTGGCAGAGTCTCCCAGGAGACAGATGCATCAGGCTTCTGTCAGCAAGCACTTCTTGGCAGCATCAATAGTGCCTGTATTTGGTGTCTGCATGTGGGATGGATTCCCAAGTGGGGCAGTCTCTGGATGGCTTTTCCTTCAGTCTCTGCTCCACTCTTTGTCCCTGTATTTCCTTTAGACAGGAGCAATCTGGGTTAAAATTTTTGAGATGGATGGGTAGCCCCATCCCTCAACCGGGGGGGCCATGCCTAACCTCTGGATATGGTCTCAACAGGTCCCCTTTGTTGGGTATTTCAGCTAATATCATCCTTGTGGGGTCCTGGGAGGCTCTTGCTTTTCTGGCATCTGGGACTTTCTGGTTGTTGCCCCCATTTCCCCATCCCCTATTGCTCCACACCTCTGTTCAATTTCCTGACCCTCTGTACATCTCCTCCATCTACTCCCATACCTAATTCTTCCCCTCTTTTTCCCCTCCCCCTCGTCTCTTCCTCCCAAGTCTCTTCTACCCTCTACTTTCCTTGGTAATTTTGTTCCCCCTTCTAAGTATTTGGTAGCAAGAAGAGGTGTGCATAATCCTTCAAGCAGTCATGGAAATGAAGATAAACTTAGTGTGACAGCTAAGGACATTGTAGCCTTAACTAGTCATTTTAAATCACTGTTTCTCCTTGCAAAAACAAATGTGAGATAAGCTAAATTCATACAGTGTTCCACACTGTGTCTCTACACCATTTACACATACACATGTGGTGTACGTGTGTGTGTGTTCATGTGTGTGGGTGTGTGTTCATATGTGTACTGGTTATCCTTCTACTGTTGTAAAGAGACACCATGGCCAAGGAAACTTATAAAAGGAAGAATTTATTGGTGGCTTGCTTACAGTGTCAGAGGGTTAGTCCATTATGGCAGGGAACATGGTAGCATGCAGGTGGGCCTGATCCTGGAGCAGTGTTTCAGAGAGTACATGTTGAGACAACAAGGCATAGAGAGAGAGGGGGAGAAGGGAAGGGAGAAGGAGAGGGACAGGGGAGGGAGGAGGGGGACTGGAATGATTTGGGCTTTTGAAACCTCAATATCACATGATACATGTCCTCTAAAGGGCTACACCTCCTAATCCTATACAAATAATTCTACCAACTGGCGACCAAGAACTCAAATATAGGAGCCGGCAGAGGACATTCTTAGTCAAACAATCAAAGATTGATTTTTCAAAATAAAGAAGGAATGAAACATAAATAGGAGTGTTGAATGCTGAAAAGAAGGGGTCAATGTATGTTGAATACCTTGATGCTCACATGGGGGTGCATAACCACTGAAACGGATCACAGTTTGAACCTTCTGAGCTTCATTAGCAGAAGGGAAGCTGGAAATCTGAAAACAGGCAAGCTAACTCTGGTTACTTGCTCGAGGAAGGGACGATGGTTCAGAGTCAGTAGGAGCTAGGGATGTTAATGGAGAGGGTGTCCTGAAGGAAGTTCAGCCTTTCAGAGTCCTTAGAGGGCATGTACATAGGCTTGAATTAGACGAGCTTGACAGTGAGTGAACAGTGAGTTAACGGTAAGCAAGGAAAAAGGAAGTGATAATTTTCACATGCAGAAAAGAAGAGTCACTGGAAGAGAAGGACTGGCGTCAGAGAGATGAAAACTCAGCAGTATCAAAGAAGGTGGATGGTCATATAGATGGGATAGGGGATGAGGAATCACAGTCCCTTCGTGAGACCCTTACAATGACTGTCAGTTCAAACTAAATCGCAAGTGTTTCTTTTTCCTTTGTTTTTGTTTTTGTTTTTGTTTTTTCCCTTCTTCAAGCTATCTCTCTTTAGAATAGACGTTATATCTGGGCAAGATATAATGAACACATATGCCCTTAGGAAATCTTGTCAAGAGCATCAGATATTTCCTGAAAACCTAGTTTCAGGTGCCTCCGGAAGAGACGAATGACTGAGCCTGAAACCAGACTTGTACTGACTCAGATGGAGAAAGGCTGTCTCTTGAAAGACAAACAGAAAGCTTCTCCACGAGTCAAGGGAGTTGCTTACATTTGGGACTTGATATTGTTTCTCAACTAGCCTGAACCAGGAAATTCTTATTTCCTGTAACAAAGACTTTATCAAGTGATTCTTTTCCGTACCTCAAACCATAGTCCTGGTTAACATTTACCGGTCCCGACTTGTTAAACAAGTTTCTTTTAAATCTTTAAGTGTCCTTAACTTTAGCCAGCTCACACATCTGCACGAACATCCAGGATGCTACTCATTTGACAGGGATCACACACAGAGCGGTGTGGAGGTGGAGAAGCTCGCCTTCCCCACGGTGGCGATGTATCAGTAAGTTCAGTTTTATTTCACCTCTGAAGGGTTCCTTTCACGTTTGTGCTTCTAAATAGAAGTTAGAAATTATGCTAAGTTGGCTGTCTAATAACTTTTCTCTATTTCTGTTGGTGAGAAGACGTAGTAATAATAGTCTCTATTTCAGAAAACTGTGTTCATGACTTTATACTTAGGAGTTGAAGTTTGTAATGTTGGACTGAATTACATTTAGTGTTGAATATGAATTCTTAATATGAGAAGTATAGTTCATACAGTTTAAAAGTTTAATATGAGAATTTAGATAACAATGTACATCTTGTGGTAAGACAGAGAGCCCAAAAAGCACTGGTAATTTCAGAGACTGGACTGGAGTGATGAAGGTAAGTCCACCTAAATGTTTAAAAGATATTTACTGTGTTTATTATAAATGATGTACTAAGTTGATTAATTCAAAAGGAAATGTTCAAGTTATATGGAAACCATATTAGTTAGCTTTCATTCTGAAGTTGATAAACACGACTGAAACTCAAAACTATGAATAAGGAATTTGATATCCTTGTTTTTATTCCTACATCTTTGTACTGCCTTCTCTCCTCCATCTCCTGGGTCCTATGATCCTCCCTCACTGGAGGTCCTTCTAGCAGCTTCGCTGGAGCAAAAAGCCGCTCATTTTTAAAAAAGGACAAATGTTTTGTTTTTCAAAAATAAGAAAACAAAAAAAAACCATATAAGCACAATTTATGTAAATATATGAGAAGTGAGTAGTTTTACATTAATATAAATACAGAAATCCATAGTAAGGAAATGGTAAATATTTTATTTCCTACCCTTTTTCTGATCTTCTCTGCACTTTGACATACTTGCCATCATCAAATATTAATTCTTTATCTACAATATGAGGTAAATTATCACAAGTTATTCAGGATGAAGGAATTACAAATGTCTTTTCAAATGTCTGATAAGGATTTTCCTGTCTTATTGACAGTGAAAATGGTTATTGGTATGTGAAATTGAACTAAATTCGAGTAGTTTTCTAGACCAGGAAACTCCCAACAAAATTAATTTTTTGCAGTTATTAATATGAGTTCTTTCTCCACCTGATGACCTTAAAGCCACAAATTAAGGTTTAGTTTATTTAAAAAATAAAACAGAAACCCTGTCTCGAAAAAAAAAAAACAAAAACAAAAACAAAAGACAGAATAAACAAACAAAATGAAATTAGTTGTATTTGTGGAAATAGTAAATATTATGATAAATGGTTTTATTTGTATTTAAATGATTTTGAACATATACAGAAGTTGTCAGTTGCACACCAATAGTATAATTCATTTTCAAGTCAGAGATATATATCTCATGTCCTTGCTATGTGGGTGAGAAGCAGAGTATGGCTCCTAGAAGCCATGTAAAGTGTGGGCCTGGTCCACCGGTACTTGTTACACCAGCAGTGAAGGCAGGGGGCACAAGACTGTAAGGGCCGTGCTCAGCACCAAAAACATGAGGTCTGGGTTCAGACGATGACACTGCCTCACAAGAACAAAGTAGAATGGAAAAGATGGTGATGGCGTCTTTTCACATCTACACATGTACACATATATGTGCACATACACCATACACATACACATACACACACACACACACACACACACACACACACACACATATATATATTAAAATAAATACATAAAATAAAATGAATCAATTTTCCTTTTCACTATCTGGCATTTATTTATGGTCTGTTATATTCCAGGAACTATTAGCGGCACTATGGACATACAATTTAAATTTCTGTTAAGGCTTATGTAAAACATGAACTCTATATTACAGTTGATTAAAGGCAAAGGAAATCCCTTTAGAGTAGTAAAGGGACAAATGACTGTGACAAAAAGAGAGAAACTAGGAAAACAGAGTCAATTAAAGCCCCGAGAAAACATCTGGTATGCAGCCCACCAGGAATTTTAAACTTCCACATTTCTGCAATCCTCCATCTAAGGATTTTCAACTCTAGATCCAAAAGTCCACAACCATATTTTCTTTTCAGACAACTAAGATATTAACTTGATACAGGTTTGTATTATTGGGTCTGGCTTTCCTTAGCTTTTTGCTTGGAAGGGGGGATGAGGAGTAAGTATCATAAGGAAGGAAATGAGGTATTAAGAAGCTCTCTCTATTCCTCCTAGTGATGATGTCTTTGGAAAACACAACTAGATTTTTAATTTTTTTTTTCTTTTCAGCACTTTTGAGTAAAGTGAAGAAAATACATCTTGTTTTTGTATATACCATTGTGAACCACAATGCTTAGCACTTAATGTGTTAGTAGAGCCCTTTAAATATTTTTCTAAATCATTTAAGACCAACAAATTTCTAGCCAACCACTTGTCAACTTCTGGTCTTCTCAACTCCACTGAAATGGTTTTCTGACATTTCTGACTGTTTTAAGTCTAGAAATACTTTTTCTAGTAAGTTACTCTATACTTATTACAATATAAAAAAGTATAAACATACTTGTTTTTTATTTAATTTAAAATATTTTCTTTCTCATCAAAACAAACAACTACAAAATAGAACCTCAGGATGAATTGGATCCCCAGAACCCATGATGGAAGAGGGAGCTGACTTCGGAAAGTGTGCTCTGACCTCCACATATGCTCTGACCTACCCACTATAAAAAACAAACACACAAACAGACAAAAATTTAAATCTTCTCATTTAAAAAAAGGTTCTGAGTGATTTTATAATTCTGTCTCCCACCAAAAATACTAGAATTTTCTTTACTGTGGAAACACCTATCAGTAGATTGTTTCTCCTGTGTGTACTGTTATGCCTAGTATAATAACAGGCCGTTAAAGAAAAAATCTTCATCACTGGGTCTAGTGGCTCAGGCCTATAGTCCTAGCGACTTAGGGCCTGAGGGAGAAAAATAAAGAGTGCAACCTTGCCTAAATCACTCAGTGAGACAGGGTCTGAAAAACCTTTTTAAATGTATGGGGCTGAGTGCTTGCCAAGCATATGAGTGATCTGAAATTTAATCTCCAGTACTGAAAAAAATAAAAATAAAAGAAAGAAGATACAGGTTGGAGGAGAAAGGAGGAAGAAAGGATGTAAAAAAATAAAGAAAAAGAGTTTGCCAAATGGAAACATATACACGTGGAAAATGACATCTAATGGCTTTAACACAGCCATTTATTTAATCTAATAAAAGGAAGAGTGTTCCTTGTTTCTGGGTTAGAGCCTTGAGCAGTAGTTCAGGGTTGCCAGCAAACTACTAGGATAGAAGCAAAAGAGCAATGGTATTCAAACTGAGTAAGGGTAGTTAATACTTCTCAAATGCATAAATCTGAGCTTTTTCAAAGCATGTACTTGCACAAGGTACACATATATACATGTGTGTATATATACTTAAAACATATACTCATATTTTTCTATTTTACTTTATTTTGGCTATTTTATTTATTGTATTTCAAAAGTTGTCCCCTTCCCAGTATCTCCTTCTCAAATCTGCCATCCCCTCCCACTCCTCACGCCTCTATAAGGGTGCTCCCCAACCCAACCACCTGCTCCTGCCTCACCGCCATAGCATCCCCTTATGATGGGGTACCAAGTCTCCACAGGACCAAGGGGCTCCCCTTCCATTGATGCCAGATAAGGCCATCCTCTGCTAAATATGCAGCTGGATCCATGGGTCCCCCCATGTGTACTTTTTGGTTGGGGGTTAAGTACCGGGAGCTTGGGAGCAGGGGCTCTGGTTGGTTGATATTGTTCTTTCTATTAGGTTGCAAACCCCTTCAGCTCCTTCAGTCCTTCCCCTAACTCTTCTATTGAGGTCCTGGTGCTCATTCTGATGGTTGGCTGTGAATAGCCACATCTAAATTTGTCAGGCTTTGGCAGAGCCTCTCAGGAGACAGCTCTAACAGGCTCCTGCACCAGGCAATTTTGGGCATCCTCAATAGTGTCTGGATTTGGTGTCTGTATATAGGATGGATCCTCTGGTGGGGCAGTCTCTGGATGGCCTTTCCTCCAATCTCTGCTCCATTCTTTGTTTCTGAGTTTCCTTTAGACAGAAATAATTCCGGGTTAAAATTTTGAGATGGGTTGGTGGCCCTATTCCTCAACAAGGGACCTTGCCTATCCGCTGGATATGGTCTCTACAGGTTCTCTCTCCCCTTTGTTGGGAGTTTCAGCTAATGTCATCCCCTATTAGGTCCTGGAAACCTCTTACTTCCCTGACATCTGGGACTTTATAGTGGGTACCCCCAACTCCCTATCTCCCATTGCTACAAACCTCCATTCAATCTCCTGACCCTCTGTAATTTTCCCATCTCATCCCACAACTGATCTCCTGCCCCCTTCTCTCTCCCACACAGATCCCTCCCTCCCTCTACCTCCCATGATTATTCTGTTCCACCTTCTAAGTAGAACTGAAGCATCCTCACTTGGGCCTTCCTTCTTGAGCTTTATATGGTCTGTGAGTTGTATTGTGGGTATTCTGAGCTTTGAGGCTAATATTCACTTATCACTGAGTGTATACCATGTGTTTTCTTTTGGGATTGGGTTATCTCACTTAGAATGATATTTTCTTTTTTCTTTTCTTTTCCTTTCTTTCTTTCTTTCTTTCTTTCTTTCTTTCTTTCTTTTATTTTTTTTTAGGTAATATTTTCTTCCTTTTATTTCTTTTTTAATGGATATCTTCTTTATTTACATTTCAAATGTTATCTCCTTTCCTAGTCCCCCCGACCCTGGAAACTTCCTATCCCATCCCCCATTCCCCTGCTTCTACGTGAGTGTTCCCCCACCCACCCACTTCTGCCTCTCTGCCCTTGAATTTCCCTGCACAGGACCAAGGGCCTCTCCCCCCATTGATGCTCAACAAGGCCAATGTGGCTGGAGCCATGAGTCCCACCATGTGTGCTCCTTGGTTGGTGGTTTAGTCACTGGGAGCTCTGGGGGATCTGGCTGGTTGCTATTGTTGTTCTTCCTATGAGGCTGCAAACCTCTTCAGCTCCTTCAGTTTTTTCTCTAACTCCTCCATTGGGGACGCTGTGCTCAGTCCAATGGTTGGCTGTGAGCATCCACCTATGTATTTCTAAGGCTTTGGCAGAGCCTCTCAGGAGACAGTTATTTTCAGGTTCCTGCATGCATATATAGTGTCTGGGTTTGGTGACTGTATATGGGATGGATCCCCAGTTGGGCAGTCTCTGGATGGCCTTTCGTTCAGTCTCTGCTCAACACTTTATCTCCATATTTCCTCTCATGAGTATTTTGTTCCCGCTTCTAAGAAGGACCAAAGCACCCACACTTTGGTCTTCCTTCTTCTTGAGCTTCATGTGGTCTATGAACTGTATCTTGGGTTTTCCAAGCTTTTGGGCTAATATCCACTTATCAGTGAATGCATACTATGGGTGTTCTTTTGTTACCTCAACTCAGGATGATATTTTCTAGTTCCATCCATTTCTCTAAGAATTTCATAAATTCATTGTTTTGAATAGCTGAGTAGTACTCCATTGTGTAGATGTACCACACTTTCTGTATCATTCTACTGTTCAGGGACATCTGGGTTGTTTCAAGCTTCTGGGTGTTATAAGTAAGGTTGCTATGAACATAGTGGAGCATGTATCCCTGTTATATGTTGGGACATCTTTTGGATGTATGCCCAGGAGTGGTATAGCTGGGTTCTCAGGTAGAAGTATTTCCAGTTTTCTGAGGAACTGCCAGACTGATTTCCAGAGTGATTGTACCAGCTTGCAGTCCCATCAGCAATGAAGGAGTGTTCCTCGTTCTCCACATCCTCGCCAGCATCTGCGGTCACCTGAGTTTTTGTTCTTAGCCATTCTGACTGGTATAAGGTGGAATCTCAGGGTCATTTTGATATGCATTTCCCTGATAACTAAGGGTGGTAAACATTTCTTTAGGAGCTGCTCAGCCATTCGAGATTCAACTTATATTTAAGTAAGACTTAGGATATGAATATATGTATTAATGGTTAGGCTAAAATGTTTTATTTATTACTTGAGAATTCCATACATGCCTACAATGTATTTTGATCACACACATCTCTCATTTTTCCCCCCATCCTCATCCCAAACACTCCACTACATCCTCCTCTCATCTTCATTTTTCTCTTTTGGTTTTTCTACAACACTCTGAGCCCAATTAGTGTGGCCCACGTGTATACAGTACAGTGCCATCCAATGGACCATGCCCAAGCTACTTTGGACCACACCCCTGAAGAAACTGAATCCTTCCATCCCCAGCTGCCATCAATTGTCAATAATTCTTCAGATAGGAGTAGGGCCTCAGGAGCTCCTCTCTTATCCACGATGAGGTATTGATTGGCTTTAACACGTGTATGTCTTGTGCAGTTGAAACAGCTTCTGTGAAATAATGAGTGTGACGACCCAAATCAGGCCAAGAAGACAGTGTGCTGTAGCTGTCCTCTCTTAACTATGGCTCTTGTGATATTTCTGCCTCCTTCTTTGTGTTTCCTGAACACTGGGGTGAGGAAATGCTACAGATGTCTAGTGTAGCACTGAGCACTTCACAACAATTTATTCTGTGTTTCTGACAATTGTGAGTCACTGAGTTAGCTGTCAACCACTGTAAAGATCAGCTCACCTGATGAGACCTGAGGACTGACAGCTGCACTAGGATTCTGTATTTCTGTAGGACGACATCATAATCTGTAATATAAAACTATTCTACTAAAGAACAATGATGCACTTTGAAGTCAGCACTGTACTTTTATGTGCTATAAACATTAGCATCTATAATAATAAATAGGGCTCTAAATGGGGCATCTGTATCACATTCCCCTCACTGAAGCCCATGGATCTTCAAGGAAGATAGGGCAGAGAAACTGTAAGAGCCGCTGTTGGGAATGTCTGCTATGAGACAGGGCCATTACACATGTGAACTCACAGCAACTGTGACTGCATGTCCAAAACACACACACAGGAGCAGTTACTCAGTGTCCTAGTATGGACAAGAGAAGAGCTCATGGAGTTCCACTCTTATCTAAGGAATTTATTCATAATTGGCTGAAGGAGGGGGGGTCACATTTCTTCAGGCATGTGGTCGCTAAGAGGCTACCCAGGTACCAGTAGATGCTCCTATACCCATGAACATCCAGGCAACAGTAAGTGGATTCCTGAGTTTACAAACCCAGCACAGGATTTTGAGAAGGTAAAAAGTTCTTTGGAGGAATTAGAGGGGAAGGAATGAGGCTTAGATTTGATCAAGCACATTGTATGCATGTATGAAATTCTCAAACAATAAGAATATAATTAAAAATAAATTTTGAAAGTATCTCTCTGCTTGAGTTTTACACACACTCAAAATAATTTCAATAAGATAAATTCATTTCCTTATCATTTTGTCATTCCTGAAGTGCCATCTCATGATTAACAAACTACTATTCACCCTTCCTGTACATTTCTGTACTCAGTTCCATATAGTTTCCTGAATAGCTGAACGAGTTCTTACTCAGTACATAGAATTCCTCATGGCCTTCAAATAAGGACTTTTAAATCTCCAGACACCCCACAACTAAGAATTTAGTCTTTGAGGGAGGGATGTGTAAGGGTGGAACTGGGAAGAGAGGAGGGAAGGGGCTGTGATCGGCAAGTAAAGGGAATAAAAAATATTGAAGTAAAAAAGGAAAAGCTAAAAAGAAAAAAGCTTTGTCTTTGTTTCCATTGTCACCCTTCACCATGACTCTTCTGACCTTCTAAAACCACCATCTGTGGTTTGCACCTCCGTAAAGTCGACCTTCCTTCCTCCATCAACGAAGTCATTATGGACCCCAGGCTGAAGTTCTTATCCATGTTATTTACAGACTTGTGCTTCTTTTCCTTCCCTAAGTCCTGTATTCACTTGAGCACATGTCCCTTGGAGGGGAGGAGTGACATCCTCACCACCTACTTCCTTGTTCTTCTCACCCAGATACATTTTTCTCCTCAAACCTCATTCCTGTGAACACCCCAGGTTTGTCATGACTGGGAGTCACTCTCGATGAATCACAAGTCTGAACTTCTAACCCTGTTATTCTCCTAGTCTCTGCATCTGGTGCATCAGAGCGTCTGAGCTGCTTTTTGTTGTTGTTAATTCATGTGTTCTTGTACTATTTTTGCCTTTTTCTACGGTGGAGGATCTCAGGTTCCAGACTGGCCCAGAACTCACTGTCTAGCCCAGGCAGGTCATGGGTTGCAATCTTCCTCCTTCTGTCTTCTTAGCGCTGTGATTTTAAGTGCACACCACAACTGCTTCTAATTTCATCTGCCATACTGTCTTAG
>JADRCD010146011.1:0-16988 GCA_019843815.1 Montemys delectorum | reverse complement strand
TCTCTCTCTCCTCCTTTTTCTTCTTTCCTTCTGGTTCTTCTCTCCTCCTCCTCTCTCTCTCTCCTCCTTCTCCTTCTCTCTCTCCTCCTTCTTCTCTCTCTCCTCCTCCTCCTTCTTCTCTTTCTCCTCCTCTTTCTTCTTCTCTTTCTTTCTCTCCTCTTCCTTCTCTTTCCTCTTCCTCTCTCCTCCTGTTCTCTTCTTCCCCTCTCTCCTCTCTCCCTCTCTGGCTGCTACTGTCTGGAAAGAAGTCAGAACTGCCTTGCCACCCCTAGGTTCCACCAAGTGGCCTCAGGTAGACATATGGGGCTCCATGCAATACAGAAATGTCTGGTTTCCTCCTCTCCATCTCTTGAGGAGAAGCAGGAGGTAGAAGTGGGGCTGGCAGGGGCTGATTGCTCTCCTGGAGGAATGGCTTTTGGGTAGAGATGCTGAAGACTATCCAGGGCACCTTACAAAAAGAGCAGGGAACTCTGGGACCTACTAGAGCATTTCCAAGTAGAGTCCCGGTCCTGGGACAAGGGTAGAAAGCTGAAATTCTTGAAGATACAAGCAAGTCACTGCCAGATTTGAGGAGCAGACTGAGCCCCTCTTTTGACTTGCCCCTTTGTCCATCTATTCCAGAGCCTGGCACATAGTGGGCACTTATCAAAGCATGCAGGTATTGCCAGGTGGGAGATGGGCAGTCTGACAAAACCTCCGTGTAGTCCCTCTACCTGTGAAGGGTCCCAAGGGATACCTGCTCACCCACTGCTGTAGGGAATGCCAGATGTGGCTGGGACCATGGGGTATGGGTCCTCCCTGCCGGTCATTGTGAGCCTCACTGGGAGCCTCCACGCTGGGCTAGAAGCACCCATTGATCCTGGCTGGCCAATCGTTATGGGAGGGTACCATGAAGTGGCAACAGCTGATGAGATGAGCATCCTATGCTGGTGTTGAAGTTGGACACCAAGAGAGGGACCAGGAGTCAGTGGTGGCACACACTTTTAATCCCAGTACTCAGGAGGCAGACAGAGGAAGGTGGATCTTTGAGTTCGAGGCCAGCCTGATCTACAGAGTGAGTTCCAGGACAGCCAGGGCTACACAGAGAAACCCTGTCTCAGAAAGAAAGAAAGAAAGAAAGAAAGAAAGAAAGAAAGAAAGAAAGAAAGACTGACTGGACAGACAGAACAGGTATTAAGGAGTCACGATGAAGTTTTCTCTGGGTTATGGGTTTGAGCCCTATCTGTAATCTCCCTAAATGTTAGGGTCTCCTAGAGATATGGTCTGATTGTGCTTGCAGGGTTTGGTTCCTGCCTATCTCAAACATCCCTACCTCAGCAGGGTGGGATGATCAATATTCTGCTAGCTGATGTGGTAAGAGAAGGGATCTCCAGTCAGAGTCCCAGGGTCCTCAGTCTGGGGTAGCCTGTGGAACTGATCTGCTACAGAGGCCACCCCAGGCATCACCCAGGTACCCCAGTCCCTGACAGGGCCCTTGGTCTCCTCCTCATGTTTAGGTGCAGCCAGCCACCATCCACCAAAGGCTCCCTTGCTTCCTCACAGCTGCTGCTCACCCTGGATCTGTTCCTTTCAGGAAGCACGGTGCCCCACTCTTGTTTAGCGGATCCCTATGACCCCGAAAATCTGAGGAACTCCTTAAACACAAGCCAAGCCAACCACCGCTCATACTGAAGCTAGGGAAGGCAACAGACACTTCTAAGTCTCAAGCAGATCCTGGGAGAAATACATGTGACTCACTAAAGGTTCAGGATCCCCCTGTGTCCTTTCTGCCAGGACCCAAGGCTTCCCTCCCTGCCTCAACACCGGGCCCTTCCACTTTGACCTAAGCCACCATTTGCAACTTGGCCTTGAATTTTTTTCTGTGCCTTAGTTTGGATATGATGGTGCTGGATATCCAGAGATAATTTCACTTTGCAAAAACCAACTTGGTCCCCCAATGGAAGCTCCCATGTCAGCCTCAGAAATGAGAGGGGAAAAGTAAGAGTCCCTTGGGATGGGAGTGGGGTCAGCTGTTCCTGTAAAGGGCTGCATAATAACTATTCTAGTCTGGATGGATGGCACCTCCCTGACCATCCTCTGGTACTGTGTCAAGATAGGCATAGGTAAGGGATGGCTGCACATCAAGATTTCACCAGCTACCCTGACATTTTAATCTCATGCCGTGTCTCACGCCAGGTAACATTCTTGTTTGGATGTTGGTTACTTTAGAATGCAAATGTCATTCTTGGGGAGCAAGGATGCCCTGGTGCTCCATACTTGCCAGCTACCTGCCTCTGACCTCCTAAACCAACTGAAGGTCTCTACCTTTGCCCCCACTTTGCAGATAAGAAAATTGAGGCAGAAATAGGTTTAAATGTGATGCCATGGGCCACACAGCTGGGAAGACATGAGTTTGGTGTCTGGGGATAGATCTGTATTCCCTCTCAAGATTCAGAGTCAAGGATGAGAACAACCAGCCTCTGGCTCAGGCTGGGACAGCCTCCCCTGTCCATGTCACCATGATCCTCGCTCTAGGTCCCGGTTCCCACACTACGGTGGCGGTGGCGGCCTGCGGCAGCGCGGGAAGCGTGCCCAGCCTCTCAGCATTAGTGCCGGGGCCTGCTTCTGAATGAATGAGGGCGGCGGTGGGGGGCATGAGGAGGGTAGCTCCCAAAAGACCATCTGGCTCCGTGTTATAATAGAGCAATAAAGGGCTCGTCTGCTTTTCAGGGGTTGGGAAGGGGCTGCTCTCTGACACCACAGAGTTTTTAAGCAGCTTGGGACTGCGACCCCGGCACTACCCTGGCCCACCGGGGGCTGGTGGACAGAGCGTGGCCACGTGGGCTGGATCGACCTAATCCCTTCGCTGCCTTGAGAGCGTCCCCGCCCCCAGTTTTCCCACCACCCACCTCTGTTGTTGAGCCCTCCCCCGCCCTTTCCCCAAGGCGGATTGAAGCGGACACTACCTGTTCACAAAGCTCTGGGATGTGGAGCCTTGCAGTGCGCGGAAGTTCCAGGACTCTCAGGAGGATGGTCCCCACCTCACAGCCACCCAAAGGCCTCTCAAGCAGAGGGACCACCCAGTGGGGACGTGGGACCGTGAAACATACCTCACCAGACCTGGAGTCTCCAGGCCCAGAGGGAACAGAGGGCGAGGGAGAGGGCAAGGGCTTGGATTTGTGTCCTTACTATGTCTCCCAGTCCCAGGTCCCACCTCAATCAGATGAGAAAGGAAGTTTTGGAGATGGGATATCTCTAGGCCGCCACCATCACCAGAGCCTTGGGGTGGGGTGGGGTGGGGTGGGGGTGGGGCACTGGTAAGCAAAAGAAGAGATTGGGGCAGAGGGAGGTGCAAAGTAGAGGGGACATCCATGAGCAGCCTTTAGAAGAGCCTGCGGCTGCCTGAGTCTCAGTAGGGGACCAAGTTTGTGACCTTCAGTGCTAGATCTACCATCAGACAGGCTGCTCAGAGGGTGACTGCCACTCTGGGGCCTGGAACTCAGCCCCTTCAGGGACACTCCTGGGGGAACCCCAATCTAGTCCATGGGCTTGAAATCAGCATATTCACACACACACACACACACACACACACACACACACACCCCAGCCCTTCTATGGATACTCTTACCCTCTCAGGTCAGGTTGATGTGAGAGCAAGAGGTGGGTAAGGAAGCCTTGTCCCCTGATTTGGTGGCTCCAGCTTAGTACTATGTACAGTGCAGATGCCAAGGCACCTGTTGTTTGGGCACAGGTGGTAGGCAGGCCTGACTGCAGATGCTCCTTCTAAGTCGAAGCTCAGTAGAGGTACATCTCAGCAAGTCCCACCTTGTGTGTGTGTGTGGGGGGGTGTCTCCCTACAACCTGGGGTCAATTCCTCAAGACCCAGGTAAGCCTTGGCCTATAAGCCCATCTTACAGACAGGTAAACTGAGCCTCTAGAAAGATCAAGATGTGTTCACATGTGTGAGAAAGTCAAAGGCAGAGTCAGGCCTTGATGTGTCAGCCCTTGTCAGCCCATCCAGCCTGCTCTTTGGAACTCCCTGAAGTAATCCTCCTGTGGAGAAAGCTGACAGAGTCAGTCTGTAAGGCAAGGTTGGAGCAGACCCAGTGAACTAGGAACCTCAGGATCAGACTGTGCCGTCTAACCTGACAGGCAGTACATGTATTATATTCTCTTATCCACTGGAACAGGGCTGAGCTGCCTCTGTGGCTCTCAAGGCTCTGGAAGTTCAAGGCAGGTGTGGAAAGAAGTAGACATCCCAGGAAGGTAATTTCAACAGCTGTCTGAGATCCACACCTGGAGAACACTGAGTAGAGAGGCTGCCAGACAGAAGCAGAGGGGACTGGCCCAGTGGGGGCCCCAGGAAGGTTTGATTTCCTCCTCTGTGCAACATGTCCAAAGCTAACAAACCTTAGCGCACAGAGCCACTGCGGCAGGTTCCTAGTCCTTCCCTGTGCTCTGTACACCCGAGACTCCCACACTGCTGACTTTACCATGGCAGGTGTAAAGAGGGTCTGCCCAGTGTCCACTCAGGATGAGAATGTTCCCACCTACTCTTTCCTAGAGAAGACCACCCAGTATCAGAGGAGCAGAGGATGATCCAGCTGTGCCTAGGATAGTCCATCCTCTCCCAGGTCACCGTCTGGGGCTGGGGCAGTAGCACCTCAGGCAGAATCTAAGGGACTGGCCCACAGGCAAATTGCTTCCTCCTGAGAGCCCCAGCTTCCTCACCTGCAACAGAGGCAGGAAAGCACACTTTCCTGCTTCTGAGGGTGTGACACAGTCTGTGTCACAGGATAGAGGGCAGTGGTGGCCACCCAGTTCCCCCTCTATCACAGCACCCAGGTATCTATTCCAAGGAAGGGTAGTAGAGAGAAATGCTTGGCTGACCAGGGCATTCTGAGAGGTGAGAGCAGCAGGACCAGGCTGGGGACAGTGGTCCTGAGAGCACCTGAACATGACACATGTATATGACCACACAGGCGTGGGTGTCTGTGCATGGACACACAGGCATGGGCGTCTGTGCATGGACACACATAGGCACCAGCACACACAGATGTACATGCCAGTGTGCTCCCTGGGCCTGCAGGAACAGGAATGTTGGGCTGTGCATGTGTACACTTGTGTGCATGTCTCTATATGTGTGGCTTGTATGACAGGGTGTGCACATGTGTGTGTGTACATGCATGTGCGTTTGTGTGCACAGGCATATATGTGTGTGTGCGTGCACATGTGTGTGCAGAAGCCCTTTATACATTACACATTGGTAAATGTCTGAGTGAGAAAATGTTGACAGGGCTGGAGAGATGGCTTGGTAGGTGAGGGCCCTCGCTACCAAGCCTGTTGATCCCTGGAAACCATGTATTGGGAGAAAACTGACCTCTGCAAGTTGTCCTGTAACCTCTACACACACACACACACACACACACACACACACACACAGTAAATAAACAAATAAGTAAGTGTAAGCTGAAAGTGTCGATAAGAAAATCCTTGCTCCAAGCCATGCCAACACTTGGGCCTCTCTGCATGTGTTCCTCCATGTCCCATGGGCCTCCCAGCCAATAGTTACCTGTCTTCGCTATAACTCCATGCTAGACCCAACCCACAGCCCCCAAGTCACCTCCTTCATGTTAGGATCTCTTACCCTACTTTCAGAACTCCTCTACCCACAATGCCAAACTTGTCCTCTGCTCAGCCCCTGGTCAGTGGGCAGGGGCAAAGAACCCTGCCATCTTGGATACAGTTCCTTAGTCTAGTTCTTGGGAAAGGGGAAGATTCGGGGTGCTGGCTGGGGAGATCTCTAAACTTTTCCTCCTAACCCCATAGAGAACTCATAGCCAAAGGACTTACAAAAGGCGTTGATTATATGCCTTACTGGCACCAGTTATCTGGTTACCTACCATCCAGAGCGTTGGTTCCGATAGGTTTGTTACTTTCCCCACACTTGGAGTATACACCCAAAGGTCAGACTAGAGGACTACAGCATCTCTTCACCCCACCCAACCCCCAAGTACCCATCTGTTCCTAGAGACTGTCCTCTACAGCCACCACTCGCTTTAGCACCTGACCCTCTCTGCTCTGTACACTTCTCTCCTGAAGCTGCCCCCACCTGCCTTGATGACCCAGGAAAGCAAGCAAGCAAGCAAGCAAGCAAGCAAATGTTGAGGGTCATAGAATCCCAGCCTTAGCTAGGTGTGGTGGCACATGGCTGTGATCTCTGCTCTCAGGAAGGTGAGGCAGGAGAATCTCTGATTTGATGCCAGCTGAGGCTACATGGTGATTCGCTGTCTCAATTAGTCAAGAAAAAAAAAAAAGATCCCAGTCTGGACATCTAAATTGCTCTTTGTGCTGGCAAGTGCTCAAGTAGAAGAGGGTAGCTTGTGGGTGGATGGGTGGGTGCCTGAGTGAAAACTGGGAAGTCATGACAAACTACAGAGTAAGTGTTTGGTGCTTTTGACGCACAGGGCTTACTGACCCACAGTTAACATGTCTTGCTTGGCAAATCTCTTGACTTCCGCTGCTGGCCAGTGAACTGAAGACAGAAGCTCTTGCCTGCCTCACGGCCCGTCTAGGAAGTCACTGTCCTGTGCTTAGCAAGTGTATCATTAGTCACATACACCTCCCACTGCAGATCCCGCCTGCAGGACCCAAGAGAGCCCACCCTTCCAATGACACAAGGCCGACTCAACAAACACTATGTATCCCTCTCTGCCACAGGGCCAACTCCCTCCTTGGTCCGCTGTCCTTCCTGATGGTTTGTCCAGGGGAAAGTAGGCATCTCCTTACAGCAGAAGGCTGAGGACTGAAGGCTAGTTGGAACCAAGACAGGGATCAGCATAGGACAACCCCAGTGTGTTGTGACTTGGGAAGACTCTGTCCCCACAATCCCAGATAAAGTCTTGCTTCACTGTCTCAGGAGAGGGGGTGGAAGGAAGCAGCAGGGTGTCCCTCCATTTCCCAGGCCCATCCTCATTCCAACCCTTCCCGTCCCTCATCTCACCCACTGTAAATGTTCTGGAACCAGGGACAGAGAGCTGGGGACACTGGCACACTTGTAGGGCCCAACATCTTCCCACAGCAACACAAGCACGATCATGTCTATGGCTCTTCTCTAGACAACCTCCCAATTGTGGCCAAATATACATAAAAATTCACCCACTTCTGTTCACACTTGTTAAATATACTCACGATGTGACACAGCTGTCACCACCACCCATGTTCATCTTCCCAAGCCAAAACTGTCCCTGTTAAACACCGCCACCCCATCTTCCTCCCGCCCTAGCCCTTGACGGCCACTGTTCCACTTTGTGCCCACAGATTTGATATGATAGCCCTAGGTCCCTCTGGGTCACGCAGGATCTGTCCTTTCGGGGGCTGGTTTGTCTCCTTAGCATAACACCCTCGAGGTTCACCCGTGCTGTGTATGAAAGAGCGATGTTCTACTCTGGGATGTTTCGTCTGTTCTTTATCTGTCCGTTGGTCTAAGAACACTTGGGTGGCCTTGGCTCCTTGGCTCCTGTGTATGGCACAGCTGTGGGCACTGGTACTGAGAAGTTTGAGGCTGCTTATAACTTTTTTGTTTTGTTTTGTTTTTTTCGAGACAGGGTTTCTCTGTATAGTCCTGGCTGTCCTGGAACTCACTCTGTAGACCAGGCTGGCTTCGAACTCAGAAATCCTCCTGCCTCTGCCTCTCAAGTGCTGGGATTAAAGGCGTGCGCCACCACCGCCCTGCTGCTTATAACTCTTATAAGCTTAGACAAGGAGGCAGAATTTCTGAGTTATAAAATAATTCTGTCTAGGGGGCTGGAGAGATGGCTCAGAGGTTAAGAGCACTGACTGCTCTTCCAGAGGTCCTGAGTTCAATTCCCAGCAACCACATGGTGGCTCACAAGCACCCGTAATGAGATCTGATGCCCTCTTCTGGTGTGTCTGAAGACAGCTACAGTGTACCCATATAAATAAAATAAAATTAAAAAAAAATAATCCTGTCTAAATTTTGTTTTTTGTTTTGTTTTGTTTTGTTTTTGAGACAGGGTTTCTCTGTGTAGCGCTGGCTGTCCTGGGACTCACTCTGAGGACCTGGCTAGTTGGAACTCAGAGATCCTCCTGCCTCTGCCTCCAAGTGCTGGGATTAAAGCATGTGTCCCACTGCCATTGCCTGGCAATTCCGTCTAATTTTTTGTCTGCCCTCAAAACTATTTATCACAGTCCCATCCGAACTGAGACTTCCTTCAGAGACTGGGAGCAGAGTATCCTGCAGCTTCCCCTTCTCATCCAAGCTGCTCCTCAGCCAGCTCATTAAGAAGGGACTGGGTTATGGCTTTCAGCATAACCAGGGCAGATTCAGTTTACAGGATCCCCAGTGTACAAAATAGCGTGAGCAATCAACAGAGGGGTCTGGCCAATTCCAGACTCTGCCCCCTCAACTACTGTCCCTTCGCCCAGACCTACTGAGTGCTCAGGTGGGATGCTCTGAAAGGTACAGAAAGGACTAGAGAAGGACTCCTATCCAGCCACATACGGCTGTGGCGGCAGGAGGAGCCCAATGCCCCTCCCCCACTCCGCAGTGCTTCTGCGGGCCAAAGCCCGCCAGCCAGAGGCAGCCTTTATCCCTCCCCCCTTTGCAGCTACTCAAGTCGGATGGTGTGAGCCAGGAGCCCAGAGAGTTTCCCACACTTTGGCCCCATTCACAGTGTTAAACGGCCCACAAAGGCCAGGCGTGTGCCTCAGAGGCCGCCTGGGCTGCCATCTGGCCCGCACTCGGGGAGGCAACCAGCCTTTCATCCGGCTGGGATTTAACACCATTCATTTCATATTTCCCACAACTGAAAATTGGATCAAAGCTGCTAGGGTTCGGGGGTAGGAGGGAGGTGAGGAGGAGCGGAGGATCGGGTGGCCCTCCTCGTGGCCCACCCACCACCCTCACCTCTGGAAGGCCGGCTCTCCTAACCTACCTCGGGCATATCTCCTGGCACTCGTCTCATTTGGGTGAGGAGCTGGCTCAGGGGAGGGTACTGGAAGTACAGAACACAAACCTTAGCCAACTGTCCCCACCAAAGTCTTGGGGAGCAAGTCTGTGCCTGGATGACCCCCATATCTGGGTACAGTCTTGGGTTCTTGCTGCCAGCAGCCAGGAGCAATGGTCAGGGCACACATAGGCTCAGACTCTTGTTTCCAGTTGGAGGGTTTCATGCCCTGCCTGGTCTCTTTGCATTCCCTCGGCCCTCTGAACACCTAATCGGACTCCTGAGCCTTTCCTGTGGGCCGTACAGGACAGGCACACAGGTGACCGGGTTTTCGTGCCCTCCCCACTCCCAGGGATCTGAGATCCAGGACATGGCTAAATTTGACTACCATGTGGTGTGAACTTCTTGGCTGCAAACAAGATTCCACGGAGCACCACTAGGGCTCCTCTGTCTTGTAGACTGAGAGGGCTGCTCTGATACCCACCTCCAGTTTTGGGCCTGGCTAGGTTGCCTCTAGGAGGAAGCACAGGCCTGTCTCATCTGCTCCCTCAGCCCCTGCAGAGTATTGGGGAAATAGTACAGGTTCCAGATGGAGGGATGCTCCCACATGATCTTGCTCTAAGTGTCTAGGGTGTGACTAGTAAGGTCACCTGGTTAGGCACTACAGTCATCAGTTCTTCTAAAGGGGCCCATCCACAACAGCACAGCGGCACACACACACACACACACACACACACACACACACGCATAGCCGGGAGAGGCCAGTTAAAGGCAGCCAAGGTTTCCTAAAAGTCACACGGGAGTAGTGATCACAGGCAGCATGAAAGAGGCACGGTCTATCCTCCTGTTTAAGAGATGATTGTGGCACCTGATGGCCCAAGAGCAGTCCAGATACTCTGTGGGTGCAGGGGTTCCTGTGGGCTTTCTGGGTATGGGGCTTCATGCTAGGCACTATCCAAAGCAAGTTCAGCTAGCCTGGAAGTATGCCTGGTAGGCTCCCCGTGTAGCCATTTCTAGCTGCAGAGAAGTCACTCCTCTCAACTGACAGTTTTGGGAACTGGCAATAAAGCGCCTGAGTCCTAAATCCTAAACACCTGAGTCCCTCTCTCATCCTGTACCCAGGAATGGCATGGCGGCAGCATCTGTTTGAGAGAGTGTGGCCCACTTTAACCCACTGTGCCAGTGGGCAACAGGTCCCATCTGGGGAGGGTTGCCCACTCCTCTGGAAGCTGCTGTCTGTTCATTGTAAAACTCTCATTTCTCTGCGCCTGTGGCCTCTGCCAGCCAGCGGTGGGGAGTCTCTGGGGAGTGGGAGGGAAGAAGGGAGAGAAGTGGGGGGGAAGCACTCCTTCCTGCCCTCCCCACCTCCTCACGGCCTGGGAAAAGGCAGCATATTGAGGCGCGGGGCTCTCAGCATCAGGCCCCGGGATGCTAATGAGGGCGAGCGCGTTCCCACAGCCCGGACATTGTGCCGCGCGGCCCACCTGCTCCTCGGGGAGCGACCATTGTGCCCGCGCCAATTCACAGGCAATTTAGCGTGCGCTAATGGGCCGGCGCCTTTGTGCGGCCGGCGCCGCCATTGGCCGCCGAGTGTGGGAACGGCCGCGGCGCCCGGACCCCAGGCGCCGGGCCGCTGGCCGCGCCTATATAGGGCTGGCGTGCTGGGGTCCCGGCCGCGCCAGCCCGGGACGCCTGGCTCTGCCCGCTCCGCTCCGCTCGTCAATCGCCTCCAGAGCTCCAGGCATGGCCCCAAGTACCGTGGCGGTGGAGATGCTCAGTCCCAAGGAGAAAAACCGAGTAAGTGCCACTCGCCCGGCGCGCGCCGTCCCGTTCCCCCGGGGCCTCCGGCGTCCGCCGCCCACCTGACGCCTCTCCTCCCGCAGCTGCGGAAGCCGGTGGTGGAGAAGATGCGTCGGGACCGCATCAACAGCAGCATAGAGCAACTGAAGCTGCTGCTGGAGCAGGAGTTCGCGCGGCACCAGCCCAACTCCAAACTGGAGAAAGCCGACATCCTGGAGATGGCAGTCAGCTACCTGAAGCACAGCAAAGGTGAGCCCGGCGCCTGCGCCCGCCTCCTGCTCCCCGCCGGTGTGGCTCCCACCGCGCGCGCCCCACTCATGCTACTCCGTCTCCCCACAGCCTTCGCCGCGGCCACCGGCCCCAAAAGCCTGCACCAGGACTACAGCGAGGGCTATTCGTGGTGCCTGCAGGAGGCGGTGCAGTTCCTGACTCTGCATGCCGCCAGCGACACGCAGATGAAGCTGCTTTACCACTTCCAGCGGCCCCCAGCTCCCGCCGCGCCTGCCAAGGAGCCCCCGGGGCCCGGCGCTGCGCCACAACCGGCGCGCTCCTCTTCTAAGGCCGCTGCCTCCACCTCGCGGCAACCCGCCTGCGGCCTCTGGCGGCCCTGGTGACCCAGCGGCCGACCCGTGCCTGGAGCGAATCAGAGGATGAGCTCGTTCCTCTGGATGTGGGAACACATTCCCCAGCCGCAGTTCAGCCCCAGGTTGGCCGCTACCTTCTTCCGAAGGCTCCCTCCCTAGGCTGGCTGGCCAGCAGGAGGGTCATTCTTAGAGAATGTGCGTGCAGAGTTGTCATTTGGGGATAGTCAGGGCCCATCCTCTGCCGCCTGTCCGACCCCGTGGGGTTGTTTTGTGTTTGCATTTCAGCAAGTGACTTCTGCGAAGTTCCTGGTCACCACCGGGGGTTCTATGATATTTGTAGAGTCGGGGGTTGGCTCACCCCAGCCCGTAGAGGACTTTCTTCAGGGCCCGTTGCTGTTGGGCAAGCACCCTGCAGGCGGGCTGTGCCCTGGGCACATTTGCCTTTTGTGAAGGCGGAACTGCAGGTGTTTCCTCATAGGAAAGCACTCAGCCTGCGTGGGCGTAGGGCCCATGAGACCTCACCTCAAGGTCCACATGGCCTTGGCTGTCTGATGCGCGCTCACAGTGGGCTGTCTGGGAGGGTGGGGTCTCCATGATGATCCTTAAAGGATTCCTTTGTATGGGTGGGTGCATGTGGGCACGATTCTGTACTTAGAATTTGAACTCTTGGTCATGTGGGAGAACACAGGCTGTTCTGAAGGCTTCTAATAAAAATATCAAGCCCTCCATGTCTGTGCCTCTCGTCTGTCCTTGGCAGCCACAGGGGTGGCCTGCAGCGTGACCGGAGGTGGAACAGTGGGATCTACCATGTTCACAAACTGGGATCAGGAGGGGTGCTTGCTAGTGGTCCTCTAACATAGAGAAAAAGAAGGCAGGAGGTGAAGAGGAGAGGGGCGTACAGAGGTATTGTTGCTCTCACAGTGAACAAGACCTGGGTGGCCGCTGCGGGTTTCTGCTAGCTCCCAGGCAAGGGTTAGGGAAGGGATCCTAACAGCTGTAGCTCCTCTGCTCTGTCCACTGAGGGGAAGCTGAGGGCCTCAGTGGACCTCTTGCTGCAGCAAGGGGCTCCGCTGTGCCCAACCTGAAAAAAGTGTCTGTTCTAGCTCCCGTTTCCCTTAGTTCACCTACTTAGGCAATTTATAAATGTCCTCCCTTCTATAAGGTGACCAGGGCCAGGTGACCCATTTCATTCAAGCCATGAACCTGGTAGTTGTGGTCCATTGTCTAAGACAGGGCATCTGCTTTAAGGCAGGCTATCAAAGGTTGGTCAAGTTCATAGGGCTCTAGAACCACAGTTCCCAGGCATCTCAAAGGCAAAATCCATGGAGCAAGGAGTGGGAAGATGTGTCTACATGTCTTCTAAATGACAAAGTCACAGATGTGGCCCCTGCCCTGACTTGGCTCTTTCCCATCCAGCAGTTCATCAGTATCCCCCCTTTGTATTCCTTTCTATCTATCTACTCTGCCAGTGACCACCTGAGGACCTCATCTGCACTCCTTTAGCTTAGGAGGAGGCCACTGCCCTTGGGAGCGTCCTTTTAAACACAGGCCAGGCATACCCCACTTACATGGACTAAGGTTGCTGGGTCACTTCACTCTCAGGAGCCCTGCCACCCTGGAGCAGGCTCTCCCATCCAGAGTTCACCCACTCTGTTGGCAGGCACATACAAGGCTGCCTCCTCCCTGAATCAATCTAGATATAAGGCAGCTAGCTGAGCCTGTGCATTGATTGCCTCAACCCTGTGCTCCAGGAGCCTGGCAAGTCAGTAAGCAAAAGCCTGCAGACAGAACCTGAGAGCAAGTTAAGTGAGTGATGGGCCTCTCGGAGGACACAGTGCTCTCTCTCAAGGGACTTAAGTCAACCGGAACTCCAGATCACCTCCACTTTGGAGCCCTACCCCCTCTTCCAGGAACCCTCTCTTCTTTCCCCCATACTTTCTGCAGATTCTGCCCCTGCTGCAGACACATGACTCTATTCCATATCCTTTCTCCATGGCTGGGCATTCCTCGAATGTAGAAAACTACTCCAATTAACATGGCAGTCTTAGAATTGAAGGTCCCACGTCTTTGGGAAATCAGGATGATGGGTCACCCTAACAGAAATCACAGCAGGATGCAGGGCCAACCTCACAGCAGGAATCTGAAAGCAGGATCGCCAGGCTCAACCCAAGTTAGCATCTAGCCAGCTCAGCGAAAGAACAATATTCCAAAAGCTTCATACTGATAGTTTGGAGAATAACGGCCCTCCCTTCCGCAGTCCTGGCCTCGAGGACACTTGTCTAGGACTGTCGGGTGGCCTGGCCTCCAGCGCAGGCGGGGGCGGGGATAATTAGCATAATTTATGCACGGTCGTTTAGCAGTCAATTATATGCGCATATATTTCCATGGCTGATGAGGCTGGCCGGGCACTTTCAAAATGGCGGAGCGTGGAGCGAGTGGCGGCGGGAGCGGCGGGGACAGTCTGGACAAGAGCATCACGCTGCCCCCCGACGAGATCTTCCGCAACTTGGAGAACGCCAAGCGTTTCGCCATTGATATAGGTAGACACGGACCGGGTACTGAGAGAGTGGCCGGAGCAGCGGGCGCGGGCGGCCAGCGGGGGCGGCGGGAAGGACGAAGGGCGGGGGCGCGGGCCATGCGCACAGCCTCACGGGTCGCCGCACAGCCTCTTGGGACTAATAGTGTGTGCAGCGTCAAGGTGCGGGACCGAGCCGGCTGTCGGACTCCAGCTCCCGGTAGGCGCTGCGCGGTTGGAGCGGGGCACGTCGGGCCTCGTAGTCCGCGCAGCGCCGGTGGCTTGTGAGGGCTCGGTGGAGGGACGGGCGGGGCGAGTGGCCTCGGGGGTCCTGATCCTCTCAGAATACCCCGGGATGTGGCTGGCCTTGGCCCCGCGGCGCAGTTCGCCGGAGCTCCAGCTTTCCAGACAGCTGTGGAGACGTTGGGCCTGGACACTTGTCGAGCGCTGGGTGTAAAGCTCCCAGCATGAACCGTGGCTACGGCCGTCGCCTCCTGCGTGGCTGGTGGTTCACCTTCCTGTCGACCCGCTACAGGCCCACCTTCCATCCCCTTCACGCGTTGGGCAGCCTCATGCCCACTAACAAATGTTCATGGAGGTTCTATCATCTCCCTGGTGTGCAGATGTGGAGACCAAGGCACAGAAGAAGGCTAGCTTTCTCTGGGGTCTTTCGATTCGTAGATAGCAGATCCAGGGTGGGAGCTGGCCAACACGCCCCCCTCCAACCCCACCCCGTCCCCCAAGCACTCTGCTCTGCATCCTGTTATTGAGGAGCTTTGCACCGAACTGCTTGTGGCGTTTCCTCGTGTGTCTCTTGATGCCAGCGTGGTCAATGAGGCCCCACACAGCCGGGCAACATCTGCTGTTTTTGACTTATCTCCGCGAATGAATGGGTGTGCTGCTGGCTCTTAGCCTCCTTGAAAAGCCTGGGTTGTTAAGAGACTGTGAAGATTCTCTTTACTTCTGGAGTATTGAATATGTTCCCTGCCCTCTTGCTTTTGGGTTGTCACTCTGACGTGTTCTTTCTTGGGAGGAATGAGGAGTGGATGAGAAAGCAAATGTGCTCCAGCTTTATCAAGGGCTCAGGAGGGTGGTGGAGTAGGCACCAGCCAAGAGTCTAGTAACACCAGAGATAACCTGGTGACTAGCTGTATACTAGGCTAGAAGTGATGAGCTTGCAGCCCCAGCAGAGGGGACTGTCACAACCTGACCTTACCTAAGGCCCCAAGGCTGCTGTTCCAGGATTCTGAAACCTTCACTCCAGCGCTAGGTTTTGTGCTTTGCCCTGTGGTCTTATACTTACTTGTTCATTGGGAAGGAGGCAAAATTAAATAACTATGTCTGGAAAGCAGTTGAAAATGAATTCAAACATCATCAGACAGTTGAGAAAATAGGGTTCATCTTGGGTAGTCTATGTGACACCCAGAGACCATCTAACCAGTAGCCATAAAGCGTGAGCTGTAGTGGAGAGTGCCCCTCAAGCTGAAGGTCTGAGGCCAGACATGGGCTGTCTTGACAGAAGGTCATTGCAGGGAATATTCACTGCAGGGAATGTTCAGTGTTGGGTTTTGCTTCTGTCAGTCTGGGTCCTGAATCTGAGCTTGGAAGGTCATGCGTTCCTGAGAACAGACGTTTTTTCTTTTGTTCTTTCATCCCTCCTTCCTATCTTTTTTTCCTGCCACTGATGGGAGATCACAGCTCAGGATGGGGTTGACAGCTCAGGCACCTACAAAACATGCTTGCCACAGTGATGTTTAAAAACAAACTTCTCCTGTTTCCTCTTTCCTCACTGTGTCCCTGGAGCCAGGAAGGGTCAGCTGTTCTGTCTTCTTGGCGAGCCCTTTTCTCTTGGATGGGGACACTGATGTCAGCTGAGTTGATTCACTTCTGGAAACTCAGACGGTAGGAGTGGCACGCAGGCAGGAAGAGACTCCAGGGTAATAAGTGCAAGGCTCGTCTGCCCTTTCCTGGTGCTGTGGTATACATGTGGAAGTCAGGACACTTGGTGGGACTCTCTCCCTCCACCATGTGGGTTCTGGGGCTCAAACTCCAGACAGCAAGCACCTTTACTCTCTGATCCACCACAGTGGCTTTCCTGTGATTTCCGATGAACTGCTGAAAGCATATGTCTGTCTGTTTGCAGTCTTGTCTTTTAGGAAACAGCGTCCGAAGAGTGAATTACAAAAGCATTTAGAATCAGACAAGCCTGAGGGCAGGCTGGGATTGAGGGCAGGAAAGAGAGATCAGGAGGCTTAGGACTATGGCCAGGGATGAGATTAAGCTCATGATATACTCACTAAACCAAAAATGGGCCTCTCTGTGCCCTGCTTAGCCAGGACAGACGGCATTATGTCAGTTTCACTGAGGCAAGAACTCTGGCCTCCAAGCACCTTGGTCCTGCACATCTGTAAATTTGAGTATCTGCTCATCTGTAGTCCCTTAGTATTTCCTCAAAGCCAACACTTGCAAACAACTTAGCCTTTTTACTCTGCCACTGAGAAACCTTTGCCTGGCCAGGCCTCTGAGAGATGCAGGCGCAGTGGGATGCAGACGTTCCCATTTCCCCATGTGTCACCTGGGGGCCTGTGAATCTGCAAGTGCAACTACAAACTGGAAGGTGTCTTTTCTGCCTGCAGGGGCTTGTCCTTGGCACTTCCTTCTCTGGAACTCTGGGCAATTCTCCCTGGAGTGTGTGGCTCAAGTGGACAGAGGACTTGTGCTTTTTCTGGAGCCCAGAGGTTGGCAGTGTGCAGAATTCCATGGGTGACAGGGCTCTATGAAGATGTGGAGAGCCTACCTGACTCCAGGTGTGGCGATTGGTGCATACCTTTAATCCCAGCGCTTGGGAGGCAGAAGCAGATGGAACTCCATAGATTCAAGGCCAGCTCAGTCTACATACCAAGACCCTGCCTCACAAACTAAAGAAAGTGGATAAGCAGTAGAAAAAGAACCACTGACCATTCTTTAAGAGGACACCTGTTTAATTCCCAGCATCTATGTGGTAGCCAGCAACCACCTGTAACTCCACTTACAAGGGGAACTGACACCCTCTTCTGGCCTCCTCAGGCACTGTGTTGACGTGGTGCTCAGGCATTTATTTAGGCAAGACATCCATATACATGAAATAAAAATACCCCCCCC
>JADRCD010146007.1:0-27629 GCA_019843815.1 Montemys delectorum | reverse complement strand
GAAGAAGAAGAAGAAGAAGAAGAAGAAGAAGAAGAAGAAGAAGTAGTAGTGGTAGTAGTAGTAGTAGTAGTAGTAGTAGTAGTAGTAGTAGTAGTAGTAGTAGTAGCAGTAGCAGTAGGAGGAGGAGAAGGAGGAGGAGGAGGAAGACAGAGACAAACAGGCAGAGAGGGGGCTTGCATGATATCTTTTAGACACATTTAAGAAAGAGTTCATATAGAATTGATTCATCAGCTCTGATGAAGGAGAATGTGTTAATATACTTGGCAGAGGAGGTTTTCTGAAAGAGATATTGTTGGAATGCTGCTTTCAAGGACACACACACAAGGTCTCACTATGTAGCCCTGGTTGACCTGATCCTCATAGAGAGGCACATGTTTCTGATTCCCAAATACTGGAATTGAAGGCTGGCTACTGCTTTGAAATTTTATTATTTATTGTTTTGTTGTTGTTGTTGTTGTTGGTGGTGGTAGTATGTGTGTATGTGTGTATGTGTGTTGTGTGTGCATGTATGCCATGTTGCATGTGTGGAGGTCAAGTATAACTTTTGGAAGTTTGTTTTCTCCTACCATATGGATCTCAGGCATTGAACTCAGGGCATTAGGCTTGGCAGCAACTGTGCTTTACCTTAGACATCCTGCCAGCCCCCAGCTTTCTTCTTTTCATGTAGTCCAGGACTGTATTCTATGGAATTTTGCCATCCACTTTTAGGGTATTTTCTCTTCAATTTAATTAACCCCATGCCCTGTGCCCCCATCCTCAGGCATGCCCAAAGCCTTGATCACTAGGTGATTCTGGATCTTGCCAAGTTGACGATCAGTTGTCAACTGCAGAGTTGGAGTTATGAGAATGGTTCTCTCTGGAGATGCTAAGATGAATGGAGGGGATCTCATGTGAGGTCAGGTGTCAGCTGTGGCCAGACTCTATAAAGCAAGCACAGAATTTTGCTCTAGATTAATAGGGGAAGAAGTGAACCCAGGATTGGGCTTCAAGGCAAGGAACCCTCTGTAGCGTGCATTCTCTTTAGCTCTAGGTGGCTAGTGTACCACTGAAACACCATTGCTTCCAGAAAAATCTTGCTTGACACTCCAGATAAATGAATGAATTCTTTACCCCTTACTACTTTCATGTGTCTGTTTCTGTATGTATTTCACACGTGTATGTATGTGTATGTGCATGTACATATGGAAGCCCAAGGTTGATGTTAGGAATCATCTCCAATCACTCTTCCACCTGATTCAGTGATTCAGAGTCTCTCATCAAACCCAAGGCTTTCTCTGGGATTCTTGTTTCTACCTTCTGAAGCTGGAATGACAGGTAAGTCTCCTAGGCTATCTGGTATTTTGGTGTGTCCTTAAAATCTGAACTCTAGTCTGCATGCTTGTGTGGCAAGCACTTTAACCACCGAGCCATCTCCCCAGTGGAGTCTTTTTCTTTATAGCTGATCTTTTCCTAAGAATACAGTCTGATGGTTAACAGTTACCTTGGAGAGAGATTGTAGTGGCAGTCCATTGCAAAGGAAATATTACTATTTGGTTGCTTCTTTTAATTGTCTGTCTCTCTATCTCTCAGAGCCTCTGTCTCTCTTGCTTATACCTGCGTGTGTGTGTGTGTGTGTGTGTGTGTGTGTGTGTGTGTGTGTGTGTGCATATGGTGGCCAGAGGTTGATGTTTGTTGTCTTCTTTAATCACTCTCCACTCTATTTTTTGAGACAGGGTCTCTCATTGAACTGAAACTCACCAATTTAGCTCAACTGGCTGGCCAGTGACCTCCAAGGATTCTCTCTTTTCTACCTCCTCATCACTGGGATTACAGCATATGCTACAATGCCTTTATTTTAAAAATGTGAGCACATTGAGCGGAACTTAGGTTCTCATGCTTGTATAACAAACACTGTACCAATGAGTCATCTCCCTAGCACCACATCTTTGCTTTCTATTATGAAAAAGTAAAGCATAAAAGAGTTATACATAAAGAGATCTTGCCTGCCACTTCAGCTTTATTAAGTTGTCACATCACATCATTCAAGTCATCTTTTAAAAAATATTTATGTATTTATATATTTATTTATTTATACGCAGCAGAGGGCTGCCTGGTGTGGCCTCAGTGAGAGAAGACAGGACTAATCCTTGAAAGACTTGAGGCCTCAGGGAGTGGGAAGGCCTGGTGGAGGGGGACATCCTTTTGGAGATGGAAGAAGGTGGGTTGGGATGAGAATTTTGGGAGAGCGGACTGGGAGGGGGGTAATGACTAAACTGTAAAACATTAAAGGTTAAAAAAAGATTTATTTATTTATGTGTATGACACAGTGTAGCTGTCCTCAGACACACCAGAAGAGGGCATCGGATTCCAGTATAGATGGTTATAAGCCTCCATGTTGTTGCTGGGAATTGAACTCAGGACCTCTGGAAGAGCAGTCAGTGATCTTAACTACTGAGCCATCTCTTCTCCAGCTCCAGATCATAATCCACCCCCTCTCTCTTTCTCTCTTGTTTTATTGTGTAGGGGTGTGTGTGTGTGTGTGTGTGTGTGTCTGTGTGTGTCTGTGTGTGTCTGTGTGTGTGTCTGTCTGTGTGTGTCTGTGTGTGTGTCTGTCTGTCTGTGTGTCTATGAGTGCATGGGAGTGGAGATGGAAGGACAGAAGAGGGTGTTGGATTCCCTGGAGCAACTGTTACAGGCACTTGTGAGCTGCCTGACACTGGTTCTGGGAACTGAACATAGGTCTCCAATAAGAGCAGGATGTACTCTTAGCCAATAAGTATTTCTCCAGACCTTAAATACAATGGACATTTTAGAAGATGCTCAGTCACTGCCCAGTCTTATTCTCTTGATTCTGTCTCTAAGGAGTTTCATTTTGAAAGTTGGTGTTCATAATATTTTAAAAAACCTTTATGTGTTGACCTATTGATAGTCTATTGAGTTGTTTTGTACATTTGGAAGATTCATAAACAGGTGACCACATGGTCCACATCCTTCCTGATCTTGATTTTTGTCTCTTCCTCATTACAATCATGCTTCTATGCAACAGCTGTAAACATGCAAAAATAAATTCTTATCTAAGAGAAAGCTTCCTTAGCTGAATAAGAGGTCAGTTACAGGAATGTTTTACTTAATCATGGAATATGAAAACAATGTTTTTGATAAACTTAAGAAGAAAATAAAGATAGCTCTGGGATAGGAAGTTTAAATTTCCCTAAAAAGAAACATTGAAGCATTAAGTAGGATCTGTGAATGACGCCTTATTTAGAGAGTCTTTGCAGATATAATTAAGTTGAGATGAGGAGCTGGGAGAGGTAGCTCGTGTTTATTATCCAAGTGCTGGTGAAGCAGAACTGTAATCAGCTTGGGCTACACAGTAAGTTTCAGGCCAGTATGAGCTATAGTGAGAGACCCTGTTTCTTTCTTTCTTTTTTCTTTCTTTTTTTATTAGATATTTTCTTTATTTACATTTTGAATGACATCCCCTTTCCCAGTTTCCCCTCTGAAAAAAAAAAACCCTGTTCCCTCCCCTCTCCCCCGCTCACCAACCCACCCTCTCCAGCTTCCTGGCCCTGGCATTCCACTATACTAGGGCATAGAACCTTCACAGGGCCAAGGGAGGTCCTGTTTCGAAACACAAAGCTGAGCAAGTGAGATGGCTTAAACATACTTGCTTCAATCCCTGGAAGCTATGTAAATGTCAAAGGAGAGAACATATTCCACAAAGTCATCTTTTGGCCTTCACACTTGTATGGTGGCTCATGTATGTGCATATGTGCACACAGACACACATACACATTATAAGGACCCAAATTTGGCTTCTCAGGTTAGTGGGCATCTTTAACCTCAGTACTGGGGATGCTCAGAGAACAGTAGATTCCAGGGTGCTGTTTGACACACAGACAATCTAGGTGTAGCAGCAAGCTCCATGCTCAGTGATAGACTATATATCAAAAAACAAAACAGAGGGGCTGGAGAGATGGCATTTGTTACTCTTGCAGAGGACTCAGCACCCACATTGTGGTTCACAACCATCTAATTTCTGTAAAAGTAATTACACACACACACACACACACACACACACACACACACAGAAGGTATATGGAGTCTGATGAATAATACCTAAGGTTGACTCTTGGCCTCCATATGCATGTGCACAAATATGCAAACCCCAACGTTTGTACCAGCCAGCACACACAAATACATATGCACATACGTACAAGTACTAATAACTAAAAAATATTTTATAAATTAAAAGTAAAGTAAAGAGTAATAGAAGAAGACATCTGATTTCACCTCTGGCCTCCATGTTGTACACACACATGTATGTATCTGCACTCATATATGAACATGGATGCATACAGAATAAAGCAAAAATACCTCTTGCTCCTTTCCTCATGCAATAAGAAGCAAAAAGAGAAAATCCTAAAAATCTTGGAAAGGTCAAGTCATCATTCAGTTACGAAAGCTCTAAATTATAGAGTTAATGTTTGAATATATATGGAAATTATTTATATGGATATATTTAAAAAACAGTCTCTTCAATTCTTTTCCTTATTTTTTCTTTTGTGAACAAATTCTTTAAAAACTATAGAACATTGTTTCTGCCTTACATTTGTCAGTGAAGAAGAGAAATCCTGATAATCATACAAGAGAACATTATTGTCTTCCTTCTCCTGCCTCTCCGGCTCTGAGGTGACAAGCATTTTTTGCACCTCGATGCCAAGTTCTGGGCATCAAACTTAGGTCCTCATGCTTGTGAGGCCAGCACTTGACCAAATGAGCTTCACCTTGGTCCAGATATAGCAAGGTTCTTCAGAGACCCTAACTTCCCCACCCGTCTCACCCACTGGTCAGAGCATCTGTCTTCAGGTCCTACCTGTAGCAATTACAGATGAGGTATTCAAATGGACTCCTATTTGCTTCTGCATTTATGATTGGAATCCATCTGGAAAGAAAATCAAATGGACTTTCTGAAGGGTTATCTTTAATTATCAACTTGATACCACATAGACTCACCTTTGTAGAGAAACTCAGTGAAGGACTGTCTAGATCAGGTTTGGCCTGTGGGGCTTCTCTATGGGGGATTACCTTGATTGCTTTAATTGACATTGAAAAACTAGCAGTGGGTGGCACTGTTTCCTGGCTGTGGGTCCTGGAATGTAAAAGAACAGACAGTGAGCTGAGCTCATTCTCTCTGCTCTTGACTTTGAGTGTGCTTTGGCTCGCTGCTTCAAGTCCTGCCTGTGCGACTTCTCAGCAATGATAGGGTATAACCTGGATTTGTGAGCTATAGAATCTTCTCTTTTTAGCTACTTTTTGTCAAGAGATTTTTATCATGGTGAAGGAAATGAAACTAGGATAGGGTGTTCCTTTTTAGAGTCCCACAAAAAAAAAAAAAAAAAAACTTTAGGTCTGCAGAATAAATGTTGGGGGTTGGAAATCACAGAGCTCTCACACAATCCGTGTCCTGTCTGAAACACTCCCAGTCTGGAAGATCTCCTATTGGAGTGTAGATCTTTTTAGTTTTTCTTTTAAAAAAATTTATTTTATCTCACTTTGGGCGGGAGACATAGCTCAGTGGTCAAGAGCACGTACAGCTTTTCCAGACATGCTGAATGTAGCTTACAGGTGGTTGTGAGTACAGCTCTAGGGAATGTGACTCCATCTCTGGTTTCTGCAGACACCTGCATTCAGGTGCTCACACTCATGTGCAAACACAAAGACGCATACCCACATGCAAACACACAATTAAAGAAAAATCACTTTGAAAGATTTAAAGTGTGTGCATGAGTGCTTGTGTTTGTGTGCATGTAAAGGCAGGTTCTCATGGAGGCCAGGGTTGTAGACTTGGAGTTACAATTGGGTGTGACCTGACCAATACAGATGGAGATATTCACACCCAGCCATCAGACTGAGATCAGGGACCCCAGTGGAAGAGCTAGGGGAAGGACTGAGGAGCTGAAGGGGATTGCAACCCCATAAGAAGAACAATTATTAACTAGCTGGACCACCAGAACTCCCAGGGACTAAACCACCAACCAAAGAGTATACACAGAGGAAGCCAGGACTCCAGATACATATGTAGCAGTGGATGACCTTGTCTGACATCAAAGGGAGGGGACGGAGGCTTGATGCCCTAGCGTAGGGGAATGCTAGAGGGCAGAGTGGGTGAATGTGTGGAGGAGCACCCTCATAGAGGCAGAGGGGAGGGGTGAGAGGGGGATGGGATGAGATGGGGGGCATTATGGAGGGATCATCAGGAAGGGGGATATCATTTGAAATGTAAATGAATAAAATGATTAGTAAAAAAAATACCAAGTGGGTGTGAGCTTCCTGAAGTAGATGCTGAGAACTGAATGTGGATTCCCCATAAGCGTAGCAAGTGCTTTGACCCACAAGCTACAGCTCTAGTAGATTCTTCTTCTAAATGATGGGCTCAAATGGTCATAGAGCTACCACCCAAAGGCAGTTTCTATTGGGGTTCTCTCTTCGTGTTGTAAATTCTATAGGATTGAACACAGGTATATTTGCACATATTCATCATTACACCACACAAAATGATTTTGCAACTCAATAGCCTTCCATGAATCACCTATTCACAAGGAGATTTAGAAAAAATTCTCTAGCAGGATTATAAAACCAACTTGACAAATAGATTGTTGGGATATGCTAAAGATGCCCTAGGCAGAGTAGAAAACAGGGAGGGAGGTTTTTAATTTAATATTTTTTAAAAAAGGATTTACTTTCGTTCTAAAATTATGTGTATGTGTAAATATAGGTGCCCCTGGAGCCCAAAGGAGGGCATAGGATCCCTTGGGGCTGGAGTTACTGGTGGTTGTGAGATGACGGACATGGGTGAGGAAACCAAACTCAGATCCTCTGTAGGTGTAGCAGGTGCTTATCACCATGGAACTAATTTCCTACTCCCCAGGTGGGTGGAACTTCAGTCTCCCCAGAGTGATTAATTGATCTGTTTGATTCCACATACTGAGATATTTGACAAATAAGTACATTTGATCTTTAAAAGCTAAATAGAGGCCAAGAATTTGAAAGAGAGCAAAGAGAGGAATATGGGAGGGTTGAAAGGGAAGAGGGAGCATGACAAAGTTATGATATAGTCTCAAAAAAATAAAAGAAATAATTACAAACAAACCATAAGAAAAGGTCTAAGGCTAGGGAGATGGCTCAGTTGCTAAAGCATCTGCTGAGCAAGCATAAAGACTTGAGTTCAGATCCCTACTACCCAGGTAAAAGTCAGTGATGGTGGAGCAGGGTGGAACACTAGTGTAAGCCCAACACTAGGGGTGAGAGGCAGAGATAGAGTTCTGAAGCTTATTGTCCAGCCATTCTAACCAGCTAATGAGTGCCAGGTTCAGTGAAAGATCCTGCTCAAACAAACAAACAAACAAACACAAAACAAAAAAAACCCAACAAGCTAGAGGGCAACTGAGAAAGACAACTGATTTTGATCTTTGGCCTCCACATACTCACATGCACACATGCACACATCTATACAGAAATGGATATACATTCACACACCACACACATAGATATATACATATGCACCCTCACACATATACACATGTGCACATACAGAGTACACGCTATACACACACCACACACCCATATAGCACACCCACATGCACCCCCCCAAACATATGCACACACATGTCACATAGCACACCCACACCCACATAAATATACATACACCACCCATAGGATGTACACAGCAATATACATACACATATAGCACATGCACATAAATACACATTAAACACACACACACATATATATATATATATATATATATATATATATATATATATATATATACACATGTACACACAGCACACAGAACACATTAACATATGGGTCCGCACACTTCATCTGAAAGAAAAATTGCACAGGAATGAATGAGATAGAGAACCATGGGTGATGGACATTTATAGAAACATTCTGCAACTTTTGTTTGTGTTTTCCTAGCAGTGGAGCCTGAGACAAGTGTCTGGCTATCAGTAATTTAGCTGAGAGGAGAGTATACGACATACCAGTGGAAGTGGGAGAAAATCAAGAGGACCAGGCAGGGAAAGAAAGGACACGGGACAAGAACATGGGCAGACTTGTGATTATTATGTGGGCAACTAGGACTCAGATAACCAAGAGCCCCTGAGCGGTACTGCGGAATGTGTTTCTGAGCTAGACTACATGCTGAAGGTTGACTTAAGTGAGATAAAATTGAGTATTCAATTCTAAATTCAAACTGTTTGTGGAGGACATCTTTTTTTGTGGTCAACTCCAGTGAAGGAAGGGGAAATCTATCAAAATGTGTTTTTCTTATGGCCTTGGAGATTGACAAAGTTCTGTCTCCACATACCTGAATGGTGCTGGATGTGGATGGACATTCCAGGTTTTAAATCACTACTTTGTCTTTCTTGGTGCCTAGCTCCATGCTGACATTTTCTGTTCTATACCAAGTCACCCATTGGCATAAATGCAACAGTGGCCAATGCTATGTATTGTAAATAAGAAAAGAAACCCATCACTTAGTAGCATAGACAAAGACCCATGTTTTAATTATTTCATAAGAGAGAAGCAAGACTAGCAGAAGGACAGGCCTAGAAAAGTAGATCTGATAGCAGCCACAAGTGACCTCATGGGAGTGCGATGGAGCCTGAAGGATCCTGCATAGTTGTCTCATGCTGACCCAAACATGGCTGGCTATATCTCATCACCAGAAGTCTGACCTCAGAGAAGACAAGGTGATGCAGTGATTTAGGACAGGAAGGGGCTGAGAGGAGAACTCCCAGCAGCTGGAGCACCATGTTCATCCTTGAATAAAGAAGATTTCAGGGAATGGTATGAAAGAGTGGGTGGAAATGTATAAAAGCCAGAGAAGAGCTGTGAAATTCTTTTTTTTGCTTTTGCTTTTGCTTTTTTGTGCAGATGTGATTCCACAGTGGCTGAGGCTGCACAAAATCTGGCATCCCAACAGTCAGTTATTCATCAGGGAAGAGCTCACAAGGTCCTTTCTCTCTCTGTTACCTGCTAAATTATTGGCTACTGATGGATTTTAGGAGAGGGATAGTGTCACGAGCAGTGGCCAAGTGGCACTTCCTCGCTGGGGAGTGTGGCGACAGCACACCTCCACTCAGGCACTTGTATACTGGATCCCACCTCGAGAACAACCTCAGGAGTAGTAAGAGAGGACTCTGACACATCGATTAGGTTTTGAATGCTTTATGTCAATTTCCAATACAACTAAACACAGCATACAATATGTTATCGGAGCAAAGATAATGAAGGCTATAACAATATAATAGCTAAACATTTCACTCTACTGCATATTGGGGTATACGACTGATCAGTAGCCTCTGGGTGCAGGCAGTCTGGAGGGCTGCGACAACAGGAATGAGTCAAGTCGAAGGGTGACTTCTCTAGCTTGGCTAGTTTCGGTTTTGCTTGACCATGAAGTGGAGCTTGACCTCTAAGTCTCGAGTGGTCAGTAGCCTCTGGTGGTTTCTGACAAGTTGGTGTGGTCAGAGTCTTGAGTGCTCAGGAGGATCACGTCAAGTGACCATGGCTACCGAGAGCAGAGGGTCCTTCGGTGTCTGAGGCTTCCTCTTTTGGGCCCAATTTGACGTCATGATTGACGTGTTGGGCTGATAACCATTCGCGTATGATTATCAGGTCCGGTTGTTTTTAAGTCCAAATTTTTACTTCCTTTGAGATGTTTTTCTGCGCAAATATTTACTTCACTAATACACTTCTACATTCTTAAATAACACTCTGGGCAAACAACTTGCTTTTCACAGCAAGTCTCACTGCACAGATATTTTGTTCTACGTATTCCAAGATAGAGTGGGTCTTGCTAAAGACCCACTCCTTACAGATAGCTGTTGTCTTCACTTGATGATGAGCCTACCAGACTCTACTGGAGAGTTTCAAACCCATGGTCAGACAGATGGCCCTGGTTAAATTCAGTGGCTCGAGAACCAAATAAAAGGTCATAAATAGAGGAAAGAAGAGATATGAAAGAGAAGGATTCAGGATGGGTGAAGGATGGCAAAACTCAGAATGTTTATTTATACTTATATTTATATGTACATATGTGTAAAATTGTCAATGAGCAAATTCAATAAAAATTGTAAATCCTCCAGAAAATTTGGGAGGTCGATCCCAGGGTCTATAACATTGAGGGTCACCATGTCCACCAAAGGGTGGAGATGGAGCTAGAGTTAGTACACAATAATTTCAGATCATGACTAATAGATGAGGAATTTATTCTCTTGTGCTTTTAGCCTACAGGTTGAGCTCCTGAAATCAGAGAAGGGTCCCATAGAAAGGTGTGCAGGGTAGATGAATGAAAATTTAGAAGGTTAGAATAAACTACTCAGAAATGTTATGAAACATGTAGGATGTGTCATCAATTGTGCATGGCAATACATGGTCTGAACTCAGAAAGGAAGACAGAGGAGATGGAAGGAACCCATTTAAAGACCTATATACCCCTCATGTCTGTTCACTTCAGCAAATGGCAAAGGTGGATCAGAGGCACAAGCACTAACAAACACAAAGAGAACTTGCAGACATCAGAAGACTATAAGGCAGTGGTCCAGGAGAAAGCTGGACCCAGGAGCAATGCAGGAGACAAGCCACCAGTGGCCATGGGTGCCTGAGTTCCTGAAAGGAAAGCTGGGCATGGATGGAAAAGATGGTGAGAGAAGTAACTGAGCCAAGCAAAGTTCTCTCATCAGGGCTCAATAATTTTTATTTAACCTCTTATTTATTGGGGGAAAGCCCAGAAGCCCATCCTTTGTTCTGGCTGGATCCTGTTGCTTTATCTCAGCTGGATTCTGTAGCAAAACAAGCTCTTCAGCAGTTCAGCAGGTCGGCAAGTTCTCAGTTCTTAGGTCTTGGGTCTCTGGAAGGAAGATGTAAAGGAAGCAAGGCCAGATGCCTGGCTCCAGTGTCAGAGACTTGTTCAGCCAACTCAAGGATGGGGGGAAGGCGGAGAAAAGTCTCACAGATCTTGTCAAGGTATCAATGGCCACAGAAAAGTAGAATAAACTGGCCTAGCTATGGGTGAAGTTCTGTCATGTGGCAGGGTTTTGGGACTGTGGGGGTAGTGGAAGGAGCTACCCATCACTTGCTAGGGCAAGAAGTTGCAGGCTTTTTGCAGATCCAGAATTTCTTGTTGTTACATTTGGTGTCATTCCAGCCATTATCTCTGAACTCTGCGCAGTCTTCCTCTCCCAGGTTGTTAGGTTCCCCTTTATTCCAATACTTCATGAAACTGCAAAGACAAGGAGACATGGGATTCTGCCACGGACATAGTGCATAAGCCCTGTAAAGCAGTGAGCACTGTTCTTCCATGGCTTCTGCTTTAGTTTCTGTCTTAAGCCCCTACTCTGACTTCCCTCAGTAATGGAGTGTGACCTGAGAATTGTAAGGGGAAATAAACCAGTTCCTCTCCAAATTGCTTCTGGTCATGGTGTTTACCACATCAATACAAGGCAAGCCAGGAAAGACAACATCTAGAACTCACTGACACACTTTAAAATGCCCCACCTAAGCCTCCTTGACCCATATCATCTATTTCTTTTCTTGATACCCCAAGTAAGGCCTTTGTCCAAATCTCCTGATCTCTCCACATCTAGAGGTCAGGCTCGTGGTCTCCTGCCATACCATCAAGTGGTGATATAAACTTCCTCTCTTTGGACCTTTGAGTACAATGGGCTCTGGGCATCTTCTTTTCTTTTTGTGGTGTGTGTGTGTGTGTGTGTGTGTGTGTATGTGTGTGTGTGTGTGTGTGTGTGTGTGTGTGTGTGTGTGTGTATTTATATGTCCCTGAATGTGCAGGTGCATATGCACATGTATGGGGGTAGGTGCATGCAGAGCTGGAATTACAGGTAGTTGTGAGCTAATTGATGTGAGAACTTGGAACCAAACTTGTTATCTGGAAGTTTCAGGTTTTTTTTTTTTTTTTTTTTTCAGAATCAGAATTAAGGACTCCCAGGTTCTTTACCACTGAGAAATCTCTCCAGTTCCACCTACAAGTTAGGTTGTTAATGGCAACAGTAATTTTTGATCTCTGTGTGATCATGTATGTATGATTGTGTTCGTGTGTGTATTCGTGTGTGTGTGTGTGCGTGCGCACACATATGCATGTGTGAGTCAAAAACTTCAGCTATTGTGCCTCAGGACATTCTCCACCTTGGTTGGAACTTGCTGTTTGGCTAGGCTGGCTGTCCAGCAAGACCTAAGAAGCCTTCTGTTTCTGCTCTCCCAGTTCAGGGATTACAAGTGCATGCTACCGCAACACCAGTTGTTTTTACGTGGGTTCTGGACATGTACTTTACCAATGGAGCCATTTCCCAGTCTTAGATTTCCTATATAATCATTCCTATTTAATACCACTCTGGCTGCAAGCCTTTCCTGAAGTTCTTATGATGGTATCTCAGGCATCTGCCATCTTATCTGGACTTCTTTTTCTTAATGCCATTCAGAAAATGTTCCAAGCTCTAATGCCTAGGTGACTAGAGAGAGATGAGCCCCAGGGATACCTTAAGTCAGAGCTTTATCACACTCTGTAGGGTGTTCCCTTTTTCTAGTACTTACCTGAGGGTCAGAGGTGAACCATCTACCCAGTACCATGTAGATTCCTTGTTCATGTCAATGAGCCCCATCCAAGTGTAGCCTCTCTTCTTAGAAGTTTGTTGTAGAAAGTTCTAGAAAAATAGAAGAGGAAAAGTCAGAAGGGAGCTCTGCCTCTCTCTTTTAATCAGTGTTTCCCTAAACTCTTGGTGGGAAGTTCTGCCTACAATCTGATGTTTAGCTTTTTACCTTATAAGGACATGGGCACCATGAGTTCTGGGTCTTTCTATACCTGTGTACTATGGACAGATGTGTTCTCTCTAGCACGTAGTATGTGCAGACTTGGTGAGGTCATATACTTGTCTGTCTGAAAGTTATGTATATGGCCACATGATTTTACTCATAGTTGGGAATGCTTTGCTGCACCAGATCAAATAAGTTAATGAGTTTTGAGTGTGTTAGTGACCTCTGTTTAGCTCTGAATTGTCTCAGTGGTGCTTAAAATCAGCAAGGCTAGTACTATTTACACTAGGAGAATTAGCAAAAGACATATATCAGGAATTTTTTTAAACCAACAGAGGAAATTGTTAAGTGTTTTTAAGTGTTCCTCCCAAAGCATCAATCACATTAAAAACTACAGTAGGAGGGTGAAGAGATGGCTAAGTCAGTTGAGTGTGTGCCACACAAGCCTGAAGATCTGAGTCTGACCCCTAGCAATCATGTGAAAAAGCCATCTGTGATGGTATACATTTGTAATCCCAGCACAGGGGAGCCAGAGATAGGAGGATCCCTAGGTCTTGTTGGCCAGCCAACTTATCCTAAACGGTGAGCTCCAGGTTAGTAAGAGATCATGCCTTAAAGAAATGGTGGACACATGCCTGAGGGATGACATTCAAGGCTGACTTCTGGCCTGCACATGCACACACATGCACCTACACCTGAATGTGCATGTACACATGCATATGTGTACATCAGAGGACAATGTCAGGTGTGGATTCTATCTTTTTACCTTTCTACCTTTTTTGAGACAGGGTCTCTTGTTATTTCTGTGTATGCCATGAGAGATGCCCACCAGCTTCCATGGCACCTCTTTTCCCTACCTCCCATTTTACCATAGGGACACTGGGATCACAGATGTGTGTCCTCATGTTGAGATTTGTGTGGGTTTGAAGAGTCCAAAATCAGGTCCTCATGTTTGCTGGCAAGCGTTTTACCCACTGAGCCTCCTCTCCAGCCCTAGAGTGTCTTTTTGCAAATGATCTGGTCTCATTCATAACCTTCTTATCTTTCCTCTCCAGGCAAGCAGCCTCTTTTCCAGAACATTGTATCCAACTAAACACCTCTCCTTCCTTTAGTCAGTGGCCTTGATGCATTCTCAGTTGAGGACAGGGACTCATCAGGCATACCTGCTCTTCATCACTCTTGATGACCACAAGTTGAGCCCCCACATTGTGGCAGGCAGTGGCAGAATCATTCCAGGACTTCTGGGCCACAGAGAAAAAGTAGCAGCTTCCTTGGAAGGATGTCCAGTCCCAGGGGCAGGAGCGGCACAGGCGATCTGTTGGGGAGGTCAGGTGAGGATGGTCTCATCTTCAACCTTCAAGCCCTTCAGAATAAGCCCCTCTCTTGACACAGCACATCCACTCCACTTCTTGAGTTCTATACCCAGGAGAACCCAGGAGTCCTAGCCTGATCCTTTCCAGACTGGAAGAAGTTTGGTCTTAGAGCTTGGAATAGAGGCCAGGAGACGGGTTTAACTGAGTACCTACCATGTGTATACTCCTGTGAACACTAAGCACTGAATGTGTACACATCTCTGTGAACACTGAGTGTCTAACATGTACACATCCCTGTGAACTTTGAGAGCTTACTTTGAACGTACTCTTGTGAACATTGAGTGCTATTCTGTCCAGGCTCCTGTGACTACTGAGTGCTTATTTTGTACATAATCCCTATGAACACTGACTGCCTATTGTGTACATGGACTCTAGTCAAACACTAGTGAGATTCCTTCCTCAGTATTACCCTGCATGTCCATCGCACAGGTGAGGGACACGAGGCTTAGTGAAGAGGAGTTATTTAAGCAAAGTGACTCTCTGCATAAACCTTTTCAGGGTGTGAGACCCTTCATTTCCAGTCACTCACCTACCCCAGCCTTCAACTGGGTCAGTTCCTGGTAGACATTCTTCTGAGTAGACTCCTCCTGACCCGGAGAACTGGGTATCTTGTAGACTAGGTCAAGAAAAATAGTCACTGCAGTTATTAAATGCTTACTGTGTTTTTTGGTCTATACTGGGCCCCCAGGTCCAAGATATCCTTAGCGTTCTCCCTTTTTTCCACCCCTTCTTCTCCTCTCCTCCTCATTCCTTTCCCTCTCTTTCTTTCTTCTTTCCTTCCTTCCTTCCTTCCTTTCTTTCTTTCTTTCTTTCTTTCTTTCTTTCTTTCTTTCTTTCTTTCTCTCTTAGTCTCATATAGTTCAGGCTACATCAAAATTTTTATGTAGCTGCCTTTATGAACCTCTCCTGCTTCTGCTTCCTAAATGCTGGGATTATAAGGATGCACCATTATACCCAGTTTTATTCAGTGCTTGGGATGGAGCACAGTGTTTTGAGCTTGTGAGGTAAGCATTCTACCATTTGAACAATATCTCCAGCCTAGCATCATTTTCGAAACCCGAGGTCTTAAGAGATCTAATAACCAAAGAAAATGGGATGCCTAAGGCAAGTGCAGCCAGTCTCTGTGCAGAACTCTTCTATTCAAAGGACCATAAAGACATAGTCTCAGTCAGCTGCTCCTTCCTTCTGGATCCCTTAGTTGAAGAGCCAGACCTAGGAACCCCAAACCTCAATCCTGCCTGACCTTTGACAAGGATGACAACCAGCAGCACAGAGAATACAGTGAGGAAGAGCACCTGCAGTGCGAAGGGGACATGGCTGTGGACCAGGCACCCTGTGGGAGAGAAGGATGAAATTTTAGCACCTCAGCATTCCTCACTCAATGTGGCCCCAGTCAGGCAACCCATCAGTCTCACTCCCAAGGTACAGGATTTCAGATCCTAGCCTCTACAGTTCCCAGGAGCCCAGGTTCCAGATTCAGAATCTGAGCTTCCAATTCTCTGAACATCAGTGGCCTGAGTCCCAACCTCCACCCCCTGACCCCAAGAACGCAACCACTCCATAGTCTCTCATCCTATTTTACCTGTGAAGCTACTGAATCCAGAATTTGGTTGGAAGCCAAAGCCTTTGATTGAGTACCTGCTGTGGCTGGATGTCATCAGTTCCTCATCTAAGTGAATAGAGAGTCAGTCATATATAGGGTAGTCTGAGACAAGCATTGCTCTATTTGTGCCCCTTCCCCAAGCTCCCAGAGCACCAGCTCAGTCTCACCCAGAGGGCCAAGCTGCTTCTTCCCCATTTCTTTAGAATCACTCATGTTTCACAGTCACTTCTCAGTGCCAGAATCTGATGGAGATAACAGCTTTTATTTGCCACCTCCTTGAATCTTACTTCGGAAGAGAAATTGGGAAGTGGGTACTGGCAGCGGAAGAGTGAGAGGGAGGGGGCTGAGCATCTGACACACCAGGCAGGAGATACATTTTCCAGGAATTTCAGAGAGGGGTGAGAGGGCCTGGACTTCACAGCAGAAATAGCTGGTTCACTTCCAGTATGGTCAGCTCTGAAATGTCTTCTATAAAAACCAGTAACTTGTAAAATCAAGTGACTTTTGGTTTTTTTCAGTTATGATGGGGTGTGGACTAGCAATACGATATCTTCCCATAAACACCACCCTGTTGATGCCAGGCATTTTCATCTTGGTTTACTGATGTTGTCACTTATGGTGATTTCTTTCTCTTTTTTCTCTGTTTTTGAGACAGGATTTTATGTAGCTCAGGCTGGCCTCAAACTTGACATGTAGCAGGAATGACTTGAACCGCCTCATCCCTTCACCTCCTGAGTTAGCTGGGGATAACTAAGCCATAGCCCCACCCCCTTTTTATTTCTATGCATTCATGAAATTATACAAGTCACTTCCTTCTGGCCCACAACTCAGTCAGGGGAAGATCAGGTGCTCCAGCCTCCCCCTCCAAACCAGAGACAGCCTGATTCCTAGGAGGTCTATCATAACTAGACTCACAAGTGAGGCACCCTCACCCCAATATATGCCCTAACTGGCACCCCCACAAGGCCCAGCAGACACAGGACGTATCCACCCTGTGGGTGACACATCTTCCTACTGGTCCACAACAAGGGCAGACTGGGTGCTCCAGCTCACCTGCCCACACATGGAAAAAGCCTGACTCCCAGGAGATCTTGTGTAACCAGGATCACAGGAGGCCTGCCTTAACTAGGGACACAGGAGATCCCCCTAGCCAGAGACAGCACTATGTGCCTCCCAGAAGGCCTGCTCTAACCCAGCTCACAGAGCTCTACCATCCTACAAGGAGGGATAGGCTCCAGTCCCTGTCAGAGACAGAAAGGCTAGTTAACACTAGAGACAACCAGATGGTGAGAGGCAAGTGAAAGAATACATGCAACAGAAACCAATGCTACTTGGTACCATCAGAACCCAGTTCTCCTACCACAGCAAGCCCTGAATACTCTAATATGACTGAAAAGCAAGATTTAGACCTAAAATCCCATCTCATGAAGATGATAGAGCACTTAAGGAAGATATAAATAACTCCCTTAAAGAAATACAGGAGAACACAGGTAAACAGGTAGAACCCTTATAGAGAAAACAAATAAATACCTTAAAGAAATACTGAAAAACATAATCAAACAGATCAAGAATTGAACAAAACCATCCAGGATCTAAAAATAGAAATAGAAACAATAAAGAAATCACAAAGGGAGGCAAGCCTGGAGATGGAAAATCTAGAAAAGAGATCAGGAGTTACAGATATAAGCATTGCCAACAGAATACAAGAGCTAGAAGAGAGAATCTCAAGTGTAGAAGTTATCAATGGAAAATATTGACACAAGAGTCAAAGAAAATACAAAGTGCAAAAAGTATATAACTCAAAACATCCAGGAAATTCAGGACACAATGAAAAGACCAAAGCTAAGAATGACAGGAATACAAGAGAGTGAAGATTCCCAGTTCAAAGAGCCAGAAAACATCTTCAACAAAATCATAGAAGAAAACTTTCTTAACCTAAGCATACAAGCGGTCTACAGAACACCAAATAGATTGAACCACAAAGAAAAATCCTCCTGTCACATAATCAAAACACCAAATGCACAGAACAAAGAAAGCATATTGAAAGTGGTAATGGAAAAAGGCTAAGTAACACATAAAGGCAGACCTATCAGAATTATACCAGACTTCTCAACAGAGACTTTAAAAGTCAGAAGATCTTGGGCAGAAGTCATACAGATCCCAAGAGAACAAAAATTCCAACCTAGGATACTATACCCAACAAAACTCTCAATCACCAAAGATGGAGAAACCAAGATATTCTAAGATAAAACCAAATTTAAACAATATCTTTTCACTAATCCAGCACTACAGAGGATAATAGAAGGAAAAGCCCAACATAAGGAAAGAAACTACACCCAAGAAAAATTAAGAAATCAATCTTTTCACAAAAAAAAAACAAAGAAGAGAAACACACAGCATAATTCCACCTCTAACAACAAAAATAACAGGAAGCAACAATCATTGGTCCCTAATATCTCTCAATATCAATGAACTCAATTCCCAAATAAAGAGACATAGGTTAACAGACTGGATATGTAAACAGGACTCAACATTTTGATGCATACAGGAAACACACCTTAGTGACAAAGATAGATACTACCTCAAAGTAAAAGGCTGGAAAAAGAATTTCCAAGCAAATGGTCCCAAGAAACAAGCTGAAGTAGCCATTCTAATATCCAATAACATAGGCTTTCAACCAAAAGTTCTCAAAAGAACACTTCATACTCATCAAAGGAAAAATCCATCAGGATGAACTCTCAATCCTGAACATCTATGCTCCAAATGCAAGGGCTCCCATATTTGTAAAAGAAACATTACTAAAGCTCAAAACACACATTGAATCTCACACAATAACAGTGGAAGACTTCTACCCTCCATTCTCACCAATGGACAGGTCACAGAAAAAGAAACTAAAAAGAGACACAATGAAACTAACAGTGTGTTATGAACCAAATGGATTTAATAGATATCTACAGAACATTACACTTTAAAACAAAAAAAAATATACCTTTTCCTCAGCATCTTATGGTACCTTCTCCAAAACTGACCATATGATCAGTCACAAAACAAGCCTCAAGTGATACAAGACAATTGAAATAATCCCATTCATCTATCAGATCACCACAGACTAAGACTGGTCTTCATCACCACCACCACCACCACCACCACCACCACCACCACCACCACCACCATCACCACCACCACAAAGCTCACATACCCATTGAAACTGAACTACTCTCTACTCAATGATAACTTGGTCAGGGAAGAAATAAGGAAAGAAATTAAAAACTTGATAGAATTTAACAAAATGGAAGGTACAGCATACCCAAACTTCTGGAACACAATGAAGGCAGTGTTAAGAGGAAAAGTCATAACACTAAATGCCTTCATAAAGAAATTGAAGAGATCCTATACTAGCAACTTAACAGAACAACTGAATACTCTAGAACAAAAGAATACAAACACACTTGAAGAGGGATAGATGGTAGGAAATAGTCATATTTTGGGCTGAAATCAATCGTTTTGTTCTCTTTGTTTCTAATTGATTGATTTCAGCCCTAAATATGACCAATTCCTTCCATCTACTTCCCCTTGGGTGTGTTTGTATTCTTTTGTTCTAGAGTATTCCGTTGTGCTATTAAGCTGCTAGTACAGGATCTCCTCAATTTCTTTATGAAAGTACTTAGTATGAATTTTCCTCTTAACACTGCCTTCATTGTATCCCAGAAGTTTGGGTATCCTATGCCTTCATTTTCATTAAATTCTATAAAGTCTTTAATTTCTTATTTCTTCCCTGACCAAGTTATCATTGAGTAGAGAGTAGTTTAGTTTCAATGAGTATGTGAGCTTTGTGTTGTTTTTTGTTGTTGTTATTGAAGACCAGCCTTAGTCCATGGTGATCAGATAGGATGCATGGGATTATTTCAAATGTCTTGTGCTTCTTTTTTGTCTTATTATATGGTCAGTTTGGAGAAGGTACCATAAGATGCTGAAAAGAAGGTGTATTCTTTTGTTTTAGAGTGAAATGTTCTGTAGATATCTATTAAATCCATTTGATTCATAACTTCTGTTAGTTTCATTGTATCTCTGTTTAGTTTCTTTTTCCATGACCTGTCCCTTGGTGAGAGTGGAGTGTAGAAATCTCCCACTGTTATTGTGTGAGATTCAATGTGTGTTTTGAACTTTAATAATGTTTCTTTTACAAATGTGGGTGCCTGATCTGCAGAGTGAGTTCCAGGACAGCCAGAGCTACACAGAGAAACCCTGTCTTGAAAAAAAAGACAAAAAAAAACCCAACAACAACAACAACAACAAAACAAATGTGGGAGCCCTTGCATTTGGGGCATAAATGTTCAGGATTGAGAGTTCATCTTGGTGGATTTTTTCTTTGATGAATATGAAATGTCCTTTTGAGAACTTTTGGTTGAAAGCCTATTTTATTGGAAATTAGAATGGCTACTCCAGTTTGTTTCTTGGGACCATTTACTTGGAAATTCTTTTTCCAGCCTTTTACTTTGAGGTAGTGTCTGTCTTTGTCACTAAGGTGTGTTTCCTGTATGAAGCAAAATGCTGGGTCCTGTTTACATCTCTAGTCTGTTAATCTATATCTCTTTATTTGGGAATTGAGTTCACTGATATTGAGAGATATTAGGGACCAATGATTGTTGCTTCTTGTTATTTTTGTTGTTAGAGGTGGAATTATGTTGTGTGTTTCTCTTCTTTGTTTTTTTTTTTTTTGTGAAAAGATTGATTTCTTAGTTTTTCTTGGGTGTAGTTTCTTTCCTTATGTTGGGCTTTTCCTTCTATTATCCTCTGTAGGGCTGGATTAGTGGAAAGATATTGTTTAAATTTGGTTTTGTCTTAGAATACCTTGGTTTCTCCAGATCTTTGTTGATTGAGAGTTTTACTGGGTATAGTATCTTGGGTTGGAATTTTTGTTCTCTTAGGGTCTGTATGATTTCTGCCCAAGCTCTTCTGTTGCAAGATTAAAAAGTCCCTTGAGAAGTCTGATATAATTTTGATAGATCTGCCTTTATATGTTACTTGACCTTTTCCCCTTACTGCTTTAAGCCTTCTGTTTTTGTTCTGTGCATTTAGTGTTTTAATTATTATGTGACAGGAGGAATTTCTTTTCTGGTCCCATCTGTTTGGTGTTCTCTAGGATTTTTGTATATTTATGGCCATGTCTTTCTTTAGGTTAGGGAAGTTTTCTTCCATAATTTTGTTGAAGATATTTGCTGTCCCTTTGAGTTGGGAATCTTCACTCTCTTCTATTTTATTATTTTCAAGTTCGGTCTTTTCATTGTGTCCTGGATTTCTTGAATATTTTGAGTTAGGAGCTTTTTGCTTACTGTATTTTCCTTGACTATGGTGTCTTCTATACCTGAGATTCTCTGTTCTGTCTCTTGTATTCTGTTGGTGATGCCTGCATCTGTTATTCCTGCTCTCTTTCTTAGGATTTCCATCTCCAGGGTTGTCCTCCTTTGTGTTTTCTTTATTGTTTCTATTTCCATTTTTAGATACTGGGTGGTTTTGTTCAATTCATTCACCTGCTTGATTGTGTTTCCCTGTAGTTCTTTAAGGGATTTATGTGTTTCTTCTTTAAGGTTCTACTTGTTTACCTGTGTTCTCCTGTATTTCTTTATGGGAATTGTTTATGTCTTCCTTAAAATCTTCTGTCATCTTCATGATATGAGACTTTAGTTCTCAATTTTGCTTTATAGATGTGTTGGGGTATCCAGGGCTTGCTGTAGTGGGATAATTTTGTTCTGATTTTGCCAAGTAGTACTTGTTTCTGTTACTTATGTTCTTGTGCTTGCCTTTCACCATCTGGTTATCTCTAATGTTAGCTGTCCTCACTGTCTCTGACTGGGGCCTGTCCCTCCTGTTTGATTGTGTTTTCCTTTATTTTTTAAGGGAGTTATTAGTTTCCTCTTTAAAGGCCTCTATTTAATCTTCATAAGATTGTATTGAAAATCATTTTCTTGTGCTTCAGCTTTATTGGAATATCCAGGTGTCACATTGTCCTGGCTATTTTTGATTTTTCTCTTACATTGGCTTTTAGTCATCTGGGTTTTTGAGTTATGATACATTTAGGTGCTTATTTGTGAGTTTATCCTTGTCAAATGGGTGTTTTTGTTTTTGTTTTTGTTTTGGATGTTTCTATTTACTCTTGGTTTTGTGGCCTCAGTGTCTTAAGGTTCTGGTGACCAGTGAGTCTTCAGGTTCAGTAGGGTGTTTTCTCTGAGTTTTTAGCAGCTTTTGTGACCTCTGGGATTTTGGGTGCTCTACTGGCTAGTTTTGTGTGTCACCTTGACACAGGCTGGAGTTATCACAGAGAAGGGAGCTTCAGTTGGGGAAGTGCCTCCATGAGATCCAGCTGGGGGCATTTTCTCAATTAGTGACCAAGGGGGTAGGGCCCCTTGTGGGTGGTGCCATCTCTGGGCTGGAAGTCTTGAGTTCTATAAGAGAGCAGGCTGAGCAAGCCAGGAAAAGCAAGCCAGTAAGGAACATCCCTCCATGGCCTCTGCATCAGCTCCTGCTTCCTGACCTGCTTGAGTTCCAGTCCTGACTTCCTTGTGATAAACAGCAATGTGGAAGTAAGCCAAATAAACCCTTTCCTCCCCAACTTGCTTCTTGGTCATGATGTTTGTGCAGGAATAGAAACCCTGACTAAGACAGGTGCCAACATTGCTTTTGGGGTTTCTAGAACCAGGATAGCCTAGGGTCCATGGTTCTGGAGGCTTCTGGAAAACAAGTAAAGGTGTGTGCTGGAAAATGGACTGCAGGAGATGGGGTGCAGTTTATGGCTGATGGGTGTGCCTTAAGTTCAGTGGTGGGCATAGGGCTTGGGGCAGAGTCTTACCTGGTGTCCTTGATGTTGGAGTGGCCTTAGGAAAAGTAAGTGTAGTTGTGGTATGAAAAATGGAACCCAGAGGATGAGGTGCCTGCTCTTGACAATTTCTTATATCAATTCTAAGAGAGTCTAACCTAAGAAGTCCTAAGAAAGACCAGCCTCTTTTTTTATTGACTAGTACAGCACATTTCATGTGCCTTACTAACTCCGAACAACCCACAAGTTTGCAACATTGTTTTCATCACTTCACAGTTTACAGTAAGCAATTTTAGATATGATAACATACAGTCAGGCACAGGGACAAGTCATGGAGTAAAAGGAGGGAACATAGTACACTCAAAGCCACACATTCAAGTTAGCTTGTGTAAGATAATTTGTAGGCTTAGATTTTTCAAACCTACTTCATTGAGGGTTCTTAAATGCCTCAACCTCCCTTCTAGCCCTCTGACCAGAGGTAGGGGAGAAAGAAGCTTAATAGGAAAAGGGCATTGTAAACCTGCTTAGTAGTAATTCCTTACAGTAATTCCACTCTTCATTGTCAGGGCATCAGCAGTCCAGTTCAACAGAAAGCACTAAACATGAATCAGTGGTGGTTGCATGATCTAGCAGAAATACCGAGGCTCTGCCAAATCAGCACAAATCAGCTGGAGTAATCAGAATCAACTGAAATATTGCAAAGAATTCTTTGGCACATTTCTTTCTATGAAGTGAAGACTAGCTAAGACCATTGCAAAGTGAAACATTGTACATTGTAGCAATGCATGAGCCTCCTCTCACTGTTTGTGGGGGTTCTAGTTATACTCTTTGTAAACATCACATACCCTCTCAAATGTCTGTTTTCAGAAAAACATTAATACCCTTCTCACAAGACAGCTTCTAGAAGAACATCACATGCATACCCTCTCATAGAAAAACATTATGTGACACAACTGAGTTGTTAAAGAAACCAGAAATTTCCACTTCAGTGATTACATTGGAAGTACAAAACAGTAAGATTAATTACATTACTTTACTTTTTTTTCCATTTAAAAGTATTTTGAGATTATATCATTTCTCCTTTCCTTTTCTTCCTTCCAATTCTTCCACATACCCCTACTTGCACTTTTTCCTTAAATGTGCATATGTATAAATATTACCTGCTTAGTTTGTACATTGTGATTCATGTGCACGTTTTCAGAGCTGACCACTTTGTATTGAATAACTAATTGCTGTGTGTTTCCCTGAATAAGACTATTTCTTCCACTCTTAGCATTCCTTAGTTGTCTTTAGGTTTCTTTTCTTTTCTTTTCTTTTCTTTTCTTTTCTTTTCTTTTCTTTTCTCTTCTTTTCTTTTCTTCTTCTTCCAAGACAGAGTTTCTGTGTAGCCCTGCCTGTTCAGGAACTCACTTTGTAGATCAGGCTGGCCTCCAAGTCACAGAGATCCTCCTGCTTCTGCCTCCCAAAAGACTGGGATTAGAGGTGTGTGCCACCCATGTCCTTGGTGTGTTCCCCAGTCCACTCTGGCATGTTTTCCTTGTTCAGCTCTTGATGCTTTCACTCTTCATTACCCCAAAAGCTGGTGTTTTCCTTGTTTAGCTTAAGTTTAGGAAGTCACATAGGTGAGACTTCATGGGTACAGCTTCTGATATTCCTGAGAGACCCATTTTGACCCCAACCTCTCTGATCCTCTTTTATAATCTTTCTGACCCCCTCTTCTGTAATGTTCCCTGAATCTTAGGAGTAGGAATGCTTTATAGATGGGATTTGGCTCTACTCTGCATTTTGATTGGTTGTAGTTTTCTGTAATGGTCTTCATCTGTTGCAAAGAGACACGTCTTTGATGAAGGATGAGAACTTTACTTATCTGTGGGTATAAGGGCAAATGTTTAGAAGGTAGTTAGGGATTATGATGATTTACCTAAAGTGGTTGTAGGTTTCTCTCCATGACTTCATTACCCCTATGTAATTTGCTAGGTTTCCACTACAAGCATGGTTTTTCTCTTGGTAAAGTGGTATTAAATCTAATTAGGAAGCTGTTGGTTCCTCATAAGGTGTATGTGCTATGAGTGCCATATACACTATTAGGGTTACTGTGTCATCCTTGTTGCTGTGGTTCACAAGCATCTGTGCAGGGCTGATGGTTGCTTTTTTGTTTTAGAAGCTTGTTTGGCAATTTATGGTTCCATGAAAGCTAGTCCTCTGAGGCAGTTAGATTGGTTCCCACTCAGGAGCTCCGGACCATGTTTCTGAAGTGCACAGTGTCTTCAGAAAGAGAGGCTTACGGCCCACCTAAGGGGAACAACCAAGGGCAACAGCAATAGGGTGTATGTTTGAAGACTCTTTTAGACAGAAACAACTTAAAATAAGGTTTCTCATGCCTAGTATTGGGGTTTTTCTTAGATTGCTTTTGGCACTTAAAGGTAGCATTGTCAGTCCAGATGAGAAAAGTTCATTTAGCTATATTTGTGTATTTATACATAGAATTAGGTGTACTATATTTAATTGTATGATTTCTTATGATTTTTCAGATATTGTTATTTCACTCTCCTCCCTCCTTCTTCTGTATTTGTTCCCTTCCCTCTCCCTAAAGAACCCACCTTTTGTATTTCTCTGATCACATCATTTGCACCCTGAAGGTTCCTTCTTTATTGCTCCCCACCCCATATCCTGGTAATGTTCTCTTTTACTTTCATAGTTGTAACAGTTACTCTAGGATGTGTATTTGTATGTGAAGATTTATAGCTGGGAGTCTCAGATTAGAAAGAACAAGTGATGTTTGTATTTCTCCATGTGGGTTACCTCAATTAATGTGATCTTTTTAAGTTACACTTCTTTACATGCAAAGTTAATGATTTCATTTTTTGACAGTTCAATACTATTCCATTTTCCACATTATTCCACATTTTCATTTTCCTTTTGTCAGTTGAAGGACATTTAGGCTGTTTCTATTTCCTAGATTTTGTGGATAAAGCAGCCATGAACATAGCTGTGCAATTACCTCTGGGATGGGATCAGTATCAATTCTTTGAACATATACTAAGGAGTGGCATATCTGGGCCATGTGGCAGATTTATTTTTAGCTTTTTGAGAATTCTATACACTGATTTCCAGAATGACTACATCAGTTTTCAATCCCACCAACAGTGAATGGGGATTCTTTTTCCCATGGGACGGGAATCTTACAGGTGGATCAACAGTGTCAACTAACCTGGACCTCTGGGAGCTCTCAGAGACTGAGCCACCAACCAAAGAATACGCACAGGTTGGAACAAGGACACCAACACATATTTGGCAGATATGCAGCTCAATCTCCATATGGGGCCCCCAACAACTGCAGTGGAGGCTCTTCCTAAAGCTGTAGCCTGACTGTGGAATCTGTTCCCCAGCAGGGCTGCCTTGTGTGGCCTCAGTGGGAGAGAGTGCTACTACTCAGGCAGAGACTTGATGTACCAGAGTGAGGGGATATGGTGGGGGGGCACCTTCACAGAGGAAAAAGGGAGGGGGCATGGAGGGAGGGTGTCTATGAGAGGGGATTGAGAGGGACCACCATTTGGGATGTAAATAAATAGAAATTTAATAAAAAATAAAATTCTGTTTAGTTCTGTATGCCATTGGTGAATGGCTAAGATCAAAGCCTTGGTGACAGCACATGCTGGTGAGAATGTGGAGAAAGAGGAACACACCTCCAGTGCTGGTATCAGTGAACACTTTTTTTTTTTTTTTTTTTCAGCCAGACAAGGATAGTTTATTGAGCATATGACCCAGAACTAATCAACCAGGGCCACAGTCCAGATTTAGGAATTAAATCGTGGTCATGAGTTAAGGTCCTATAGGGCTTTTTAACTGAGATCTACAAATATCTCTACCAAGTGATTCAACCAATCAGGATTTAGGGATAGGGAGGCATTACTTAAGATCATGTCTTTGTTGTACTCTTATCCCCTCTCCCATTGAGTAGGATATTTAACTGTGGCAGGGAACTTGCCTTGTCTCATATTGACGTCTTAACTTGTCTGAGATCTACAAATATCTGTACCAACTGACTCCACCAATTAGGATTTAGGGATGGGGCTTTACTTAGGATCATGTCTTTGTTGTACTCTTATCCCTCTCACATTAGTTGGGCTATTCAACTGTGGTAGGGGACTTGCTTTGTCTCATATTGAAGTCTGAACTTGTCTACTAGGATGGAACTTGTCTTATCTAACACTCATGTCTTAACTTGCCAACCAGGATGTAAGTTACCAATGAGAATGTGTCTTTATGCCAAGTAAGAGGTCTTGGGAACTTAAACTTTACTGAACCTTTACTCAAACTGGAAGTCTTTTTTTTTTTTTTTTTTAGATAATTTCTTTATTTACATGTAAATTTTCCCTTTCCCAGGTTCCCCTCCAAAAAACAAACAAACAAACAAAAACAACAAGAACAAACTTCTTTTGCTTCCCCCCTCACCATGCCTGCCACCCCACCCTCTCCCACTTATTGGCCCTGGCATTTCCCTACACTGGGGCACAGAACCTTCACAAGGCCGAGGTCCTTTCCTCCTACTGATGATCAAATTTGCAGTCCTCTACTATACACATGCTGCCAGAACATTCAGTCCCACCCTGTATAGTCCTTGATTGGTGGTTGGGTCCCTGGGAGCTCTGAGGGTACTAGTTAGTAATTGTTGTTCGTCCTAAGGGGCTGCAAACCCTTCAGCTCCATAGAACCTTTCTCTAACTCCTTCATTGGGGACAGTGTACTCAGTTCAATGAATGGCTGTGAGCCTCTACCTCTGTATTAGTCAGGTATTGTCAGAGCCTCTCAGGAGATAGCTATATGCTTGTCCATCCTTCAGTCTCTGCTCCATAGTTAATCTCTGCCACTCTTTCTGTGTGTGTTTGGTTCCCCTTTTTAGGAAGGAATGAAATGTCCACATTTTGGTCTTCCTTCTTCTTAAGTTTCTTGTGGTTTGTGGGTCATTCTTCCTATATTCCAAACTTCTGGGCTAATAACCACTTATCAGAGAATGCATACC
>JADRCD010146001.1:0-11714 GCA_019843815.1 Montemys delectorum | reverse complement strand
GCACTCACCTGGGTTGGCCTGCGCGCCTCGGTGCTGGGGAGTCTTTGGCAGAGCGGCATGTTTGGGGGCGCTCGAAGGAGGGAGCGCACAGCTCTCGCCAGAGTGTGGCAGAAGGCAGGGAAGGCCCGAGGCTCGCGGCAAAGCGCAGCGGAAGCCCTTGGGGCACGGCGGAGTGGGGCGGCGCACGGCAGAGGCCAGCGGTGGAGGCCCCGCAGCTCGGAGGCCCGCAGGCACGCGCCAGAACTAGCATGCTGCATACTGCAGGCCGCTGGTCCAATTTGCGTGGTCATGGCCTCTGCCTGCCCCGCTAGGAGCGGTGCAAGCTGACGAGAATGGCCGAATGTCCCCGTACGGGCCACCAAAATGTTTCTCGTCAGAAAGCACACTCTGGGTCCAAACAGTTCCATGTAAGAGGTTTAATTAAGAGAAGGAGAGGGGGCAGTAACACAGAAAGAGAGAGAGGGAGAGAGAGCAAAAAAAGGGCGGAGAGAGGAGGGTTTCTCCTTTATATCTGCGTGATGACGTATGTACTGCCCAGGTGAAATTGGGTAGCCCTAGGGGTTCTTGGGAATGGGGGGGGCATTGCCAAGGTAACAGATCTGTGGTCCTGCCTATTTACAGGTGCAGGCACTCGGTGATGCTAACAGCAACTAGTTGCTGTTTGCAAGAATGGGGTTTGATATAAAGGTTTTGATAATTTTTATGCTTAATTAACAATAAGAAATTACAGTGTAGTTGGGTGGAGGTGGCACATGCCTTTAATCCCAGCACTTGGGAGGCAGAGGCAGGCGGATTTCTGAGTTTGAGGCCAGCCTGCTCTATCTACAGAGTGAGTTCCAGGACTATACAGCCAGGGCTATACAGAGAAACCCTGTCTCGAAAACCTACCCCCCCTCCAAAAAAAAGTTACACTGTAAACTGTTTCTTAGGCTAAAAAAATAAAATACTCTATAGTATTTATCAAACATTAGAAGCCAGGCAATGTGTAATTTATGCTAATGCCATTATGCCATGTATCTCTCATGAAAGAGATAATATTACTATCCCCTTATAGAATAAATCATTGGCCTAAAAATATGTGTAAATATGTGTTGAGCTGAGTCTGGGACTCAGACCCTGGGACTCAGATCCTCAGCATCTGAGAACTCATTCCCACCACAGCTATAAGCACTTTGCCTTCCAGCTTCAGGCATGTTAACAAAACTTCATTTCTAGAAATTCTGTATGAATCTTAGTTCAGACTTTCTTGTCAAACAAGAATCTAATGTTAAACTCTGCTTACCTAAGAGATAGTTCATCTTTCCATCAAAATTCCTGTGGATAAAGGTATTTACATCACTTTTGGAAATCTCTGCATTTGCTACTATAATAAATATGAAGTTCTGCTGTGTAAGACATTTAATAGGTTTTGTGAAAGAGAAAATATGCATATGGAATTCAGTTCTTTGAGACACTTAACAAATCCAAGTTCTCTTATACTTTGCTACTGGAAGGAACTACCTTTTTAAGCTGAGTCAAGCAGAGAAATCTTTCAAAAGAGAATGTTGTTTTCAGTAAAAGTATGGTAAGTTATACTTACAATCTGCTAAAAAATAACTAGATTTTTTAGATGAAGGTTTTAAAATTATACCTTGAAGCCAGACCTGCTATGATAGGCTTGTTATCTCACCTCCTTGGGAGGATAAGAGAGAAACATTGGCTGGTCACAACAAGTTCATACTATAACCTTATCTTAAAAACAAAACAAAACAAACAACAAACAACCCTTTAGCATGGCTAAATTTTAATCTCCTGGAGGCAGAGGCAAGCTGACTTTTGTAAGTTTGAGACTAGCCCAGTCTATATACCAAGTTGCAGGCTAACAAAGCTACATAATGAGACCTTGAATCAAAAATAAAATAAACATTTTCTTTTTATTTTTTTTAGATTCATTTGCTTCTGCTTTATGTATATTAATATTTTGCTGCATGAATACACCAGGTGCAAGGTCATGGGATCTCCTGAAACTAGGGTTATAGATGGTTGTGAGCTACCATATGGGTGCTTGGAATTGAACACAGGTCCTCTGCAAAAGCAATATTTACTCTTAAGTGGGTAGCCATTTCTCCTGTCCCAAATAAAAATATTTTTTAAAGTCTTACATTACTAATAATATAGTAAAAAGTAATTTGCCTCAAGGAAGAACAAAATTAGAAATCAGAGACATAAGTAGAATATGAATCTGAGTTTGCATTATATATGCTTTCCTGTTGCAGGAATAATAAAACAAATGAATCTACTCTGCAAACTCCAGTTCCCACCTGGCCACATTCTTGAGCTGGTGTGTCCCAGCCGGCTTTTGTGATTCTCTCCCAGCTATTTACAACATCTCACTTTCATGCAACTCCTTACACACCCCAACAATCATCCATCCAGATAGCGCCTAGGACCTGGTAAGTAAAGCATGACTCTTAAGGCCTTAACATCCAATCAGATTTATATAATAATAAGATCACAATTTGCAATATGCCAATACAATAATTTCAGAACCAAATAATAAAGACAATATTCTAACCCAATTAATCTATTTTGTAAAAACCTTTGTTTGGTTATATAACCATGTGGGATCTGACTCCTCATCATCCTCTGATGATGATGAATCTCTCCTCCTGCTCCTGACCTTTCTCCTCCTCCAACTCTAGCTCCACCTCTCTATTCCTGTCCAATCACAGGCCTGTCACTACCCTAAAGTGCTTGGACAGACAAAATGCTACATTTCCCTTTCTGTTCAATTAAAAAAAAAAAAACCACTTTCTCTCAAAATATAAATTGAACACATATTGTAAATTATCTTGTATAAAGTATATCTGACATCCAGTCCAACATCTTTGCCCATAAAATTGAACACTATCTTCTATCTTAACTTAAAAAGACAAAACCTTTGCACCTGGCTATGTCTTGGCTTAGATTGGATGCCATCTGAAAACCATTTTCTCAAAAGTAAAAAGCCGGGACTGGCTAGGGGACTATGGTAGTTTTTCAACTCCATCAGAAATCCAAGAACGACTGAATAATTGAGAATATATGGGAAGCCTAACAAGGCTTCCAAAATTTAGCCAATTGATAGAGACTGCTGGACACCTGGACAGTCCTTACTTCAAAACATTGGAGCATCAATCTTCAGCCTTCTGTCCCAGAATGTCTGACAGACAAGAGAAATGGGAATAGAAAGGACTCACTTAATCTGTCTTGGCAGATTTAAGCTATCCTAGGCCTGTAAATATGTCCTTTTGGACAGTATTGCCTGTAGATGAATGCGGCAATTTTTGCCTAGTGACTGTCTTGCCACAACTGGAACAACAACAATGAATTTAAAACATGGAATGCTTTCAGGAGCAGACTAGTGAATAAATATTCCCATCTCAGACATATGAACTTGAATGTTCTATGGGGGAAAGAGAATCAATGCAAGCAAATATGTGAGTAAGGAAGTTGAGAGAACCTTTCCACCTTCTCCTAGGACAACACAGAGCTGTACTACAGATCAGAATAAACCTCATATTTACCAGTCCTGTGTGAGTTTGCAGCACAGATTCACATTGCAGTCACATTGCTGTAAGCTTGCATTTGGGTGAATCTAAGCTAATACTGAGGCCATTTGCAGAAATAACTGTGAATTATTCTAGATATAGGCATGAACCCAGCTTTGAGTTACTGAAGAGACTTTTTCATGAAAGATACAAATCAAATAGTCAAGAATAACAAAGTACGTAGAATTTTTACCATCAGTATTTGCAGATGCAAGCTGATATAGTACAGGAAAACATTAATTATGCTTATATGGTATTTGATAATGCTGAAAATATCAATAATTGGTAAAACTGAAAAAATTGACAGTAGGTTTGTAAACTTATAGTTTTAGCAATAAAATTTTTAAATAAATTACAAGGTACAATGAATAAGCACAGCTAAGGAAATTATTTAAAAAAAATACAGGTAGATCAACAAATACCAATCAAGAGAAAAAAAGTTCAAAGGTGAAGGAGAACATAATGAATTTACTGTGAGAGTAGATGCAGGTAGCCGTTCTCAGAGGAAAAAAAAAGAAAAAGATGTCCATTTTTAGTGGGATTTTCAAAATACAATGACTGAAAAGTTCTTCTAAAGATGATGATCAAACAACATCAGCTATCAACAAGCAAATAAATGCTGTAATATCATCACTTATGAAATTTTACACTAGGAGTATTTTCCTATTTCCTTCTAATAGCCTGTTAATTGTAACATTTTGCCACTATGTCTCTACAGGATACTGACAATTAGTCATGATAATCACTTTCAGGCTCTTAACCAATATTGTCTAACAGCCAAATGCTGTCTGCCAGAATGGGGGTGGATAGGAAGATTTTGGCTTTTCTTTATACTTAACTAGGAATAAATTCTTCTGATTCTCTGCAGCAAAAATGGATGCCAAAATTCAGCATAATAAGTGAAATCCTTTGAAAAAAATCATTATTCAGAAAAATATACAGCTAAATGGATTGCTATAATAAGGGCCAAATATTTTCATATAAAAAAATAAAAATTGAAGGAGTTCACTATTAAGTAGATCTTTCTTAAAGGAAAATTTGAGAGTTTTACTGAAGCAGAAATAAATCGATCTAGGTAGGATATCTTGGAGAAAGGGGTAATAAAGATCAATTATGTAATTTTTATAATATCTAAGTAGATGATGAATTGCAAAACAATAGTAATATTAATGGCTTATGATCTTTAAACAGACCACTTAAAATACAAAACCAATAAGGTATCCATGAACTTATACCTTGACAAGTTATATAAATAATTGTGCTTTTATTTCAAGAGTAACTACTGGCAGAATGAATACAGTAATAGTGTGGAAAGTGTGGAAATAGTTTTAAAATATTCAATCTGTCTAGTAGAATGTAGTTAAGCAGACAAAAATATGTAAAATATGACAGATAAGACTACAAATGTATCAGTCATTGTGTATAATATGAACACACTGTTTTTTCTGGTAATAAATCAACAAAAACAACTTAAAAAGGAATTTTTAAATATAAATGTATGCTGCTTCCAAGAGAACCATTTAAATATAAAGCTCAAGATAAAAGTAGAAAAAATGTGTTTCAAAGAAATCTACTTATTAATCTCAGATATCTTTTCTGTTCCTACATGATGGTGCAGGGTACCAAACTCAAAACCTGCACAGTCTGGGAAAGACTACCACCACTGAGCCATATCTCCAGTTGGAGAAGTTCTTTTCTTTTATATTTTTTTATGTCACAAAATACCAGTCTTTTATTTTGTTCGATATATCATTAATTCTTTGAATAAGCTTGTGATGGATTGTTATTATTTTCTCCATTTTATAACTGAGGAAACCAAGGCATACAGAGATTAGCTTGTCTGCCCAAAGTGGCATAGATTCTCAGCAGCAAAGCTAGGCTGAAAACCCAGGCCAAGGTCAGGGCTTAATCATCATGGTGCATGGGCATGTTTGTTATGTTTCTTGTTGCTGAAACAAAATATCTGACAAAAGAAACTTCTAAAAGAACTGGTTAGTTTTAACACACAGTTTGAGGGAATACAGTCCACTACAGTTGGAGAGACTGGGAAGTGGCTGGCCACATAGTATCTGCATCTAGAGTGCAGAGATAAATGCTGCTTGCCTGGATTTCCTGTTCCTTTTCTTATATAACTAAGTCTTGAAACCTGGTCCACATTTAGAATTGATCCCTTCCCCAGGTATGTCTCCCAGGGAATTCTAAAATCTAGTAATGTTGACAATGAAAAGCCCATTACAGTGGGTTCTCTGAATGTAGATCTCTGCCAAAAACACAGTGGGCTTCTGATAATTATTTGCCAAGTAGTTAACAAATAGTGACGATATACCACACCGGGCTGCTGCCATCTTCTAGTAGATTCAGAGTTTCTTGAGGATAAGAACACATCTTCATGGCTTTGTATCTACAGTACCAAGCATAAAACCTACATGGAGAATTCTCTTTGTACAATGAGATGTTATTTTCTTATAGCAGTTATAAGTCAATGAGAACAAATAACCTCTCAATGTTACACTAATAACACTCTTGATATGTATAAAGATAACAAAAATGTATAAACCTATATGCACAGCCTTAAAATACATATTCAAGAGAAACAGATACCTGCATAATTACTGTGGGAGACTGAGAAGTTTGCCAAGTCACTAATGAAACAGAAGCATTATTGTCCAGGGTTGCAAACTTTAAATAAATAATAAATTTCACCTAAGGGCTAATCCACTTAAAAACACAGCATAAGCATTCTTTCTGACCTACAGAGAACATACTCAACCACAGTACAAATCTTGATAGACTTCAAAAATCATATAAAACTTTTTTCTGGACACTTTTAATTTATCTATATGATAACTTTTGGGTAGAGGGGAATGTCATGCATGACTTTCAGCTACTAAATGAGCAAATGCCTGCAAAAAAATTATCTTGGGTCTACAACCAAAAATCTTGAGTGGGATTCTCCCCTGACCTCTCGTCCTACCTTCATCATATCTGTGGATCCTAAACCATGAAGGTTAGATTCTCTTCCCTCTTCCCCTACTCATTTTCTCTGCTCATTGATTCCTCTGGGCCAAGCCAAGCTGCTTTGAGCAGCCTACTACTCCAGAGGAACCTCTAGTCTCCTGCCAGCTCTCCACCCACTTTCATCAGACAGCCCAAGAATAATTGTCAGAGGTCTTTCACACCAGGACCATCAAGGTTAACACCTCTGCCTATACCTACTACAACAGAAACATCCAGTGACCAAAGCCATTCAGATGGCTAAAGTCCCTCAAAAGAACACAATCAACAAAAGCCAGATAAATGTGGCACCTTTAGAAAACAACTGCACTACTACTGTAAATGCTGGATATCCATGCACAACCAAAGCACAAGAAAATTATCTTAAATCCAATCTTATAAAGATGATAGAGGCCTGTGAAGAGGAAATGAATGAATCCCTCAAAGAAATACGGGAAAATACAAATAAACAGGTGAAGGAAGGAAGTAAAACTGTTCAAATGGGAATAGAAGCAATAAAGAAAACACAAACAGAGGGACTCCTGGAGATGGAAAACCTAGAGAGAAGAGCAGGAACAACAAATGCAAGCATAACCAACACAATACAGGAGATGGAAGAAAAAAATCTCAGGCATAGAAGATACAATAGAAGAAACTGATATATCACTCAAAGAAAATGTTAAAGCTAAAAATTTCCTGACACAAAACATTCAGAAGATCTGGAATACCATGAAAAGACCTAATCTAAGAATAATAGGAATAGAATAAGGTGAATAGTCCCACCTCCAAGGATCAGAAAATGTTTTCAACAAAATCATAGAAGAAAACTTTCCTAATCTAAAAAAATGATGCCTATAAACATACAAGGAGCTTATTGAAAAACAATTACACAGGACCAGAAAAGAATATCCTCTGGCATATGATAATAAAAACATAAAATCTACAAAACATAGAAAGAAGATTAAAATGGCAAGGAAAAAAGACCAGGGAACACATAAAGGCAGACCTATCAGAATTACACTCAACTTCTCAACAGAGACCCTAAAAGCTAAAAGGACCTGATATCTTGCAACTTAAAAAAACAAAACAAAACACAGATGCAACATAGACTACAATACCCAGCAAAATTCTAAATCACCATAGATGGATAAAACAAAATATTTCTAGACAAACATGAATTCAAACAATATCTACCCACAAATCCAGCCCTATAGAAAATACTAGAAGGAAATTTCAGCCTAAGGAGGATAACTATATCCAATGAAACAGTAAATAAGTGATTACACACCAGCAAAAGCAAAGAAAGCACACACAAACACATACACTAACACACTACCAACATCAAAATAACAGGAGAAAACAATCATTGGTCATTAATATCTCTCAACATTGATGGACTCAATTCCCTAATAAAAAGTTATAGGCTAACAGAATGAAAGCAAAAACAGATCCATCATTTTGCTGCATACAAGAAATAAACTTCAAAAAATAGATATTGCCTCATAGTAAATGGCTAAAATATAGTTTTCAAGCAAACAGACCCAAGAAGCAAGCTAGAATAGTCATTCTAATATCTAGTAAAACACACCTTCATATATAATTAATCAAAAGAGATGGGGAAGGATACTTCATACTCATCAAAGGAAAATCCTACCAAGATGGAAACTCAATTCTGAATTTCTATTGTGTATTGTGCCCCAAACACAAGGGCATTCACATTTATAAAAGAAACATTGCTAAAATTTAAATCATATATCGAACCCCATACATTAAGAGTAGGAATCTTCAAGACCACACTCTCACCAACTGACAGGTCATCCAGACAAAAACTAAATAGAGAAATAACAAAACTAACACATGTTATAAATCAAATGGATCTAAAAGACATTTATAAAATATTTCACCCAAACACAAAAGAATAGACCTTTTTCTCAATCCCTCATGCATCCATTTCAAAAATTGACCATATACTCAGTTTCACAGAAAGCCTTAATAGATACAAAAAAACAGAAATAATGTCTTGTATCTTATCAGACCACCATGGATTAAAGCTGAAATTCAATAACAGAAACACTGGAAAGCCTACACATTCATGGAAATTGAACAACTCTCTACTCTTCTTTGGGACAGGGTAGACATAAAGAAAGAAATTATAGACTTACTTGAATCCAATGAAAATGAAGACATAATATACCCAATTTTATGGGACACAATGAAAGCAGTGCTAAGAGGAAAGTTCATAGCATTAAGTGTCTCCACAAAGAAATTAAAAAGTTCTCTTACCAGCAATTTAAAAGTACACCTGAAAGCTATAGAAGAAAGAAGCAAGCACAACAAAGAGGATTAGAATGCAGCAAATAATCAAAATCCGAGCTGAAAATCAGTTAGTTACTAAGAAAACAATACAAAGAATCAAGGAAATCAGGAGCTGTTAACTTGAGAAAATCAATATGAAGGACAAAACTTTAGCCAAACTAACCAAAAGACAGAGACATTATTCAAATAAACAAAAATCAGAAATGAAAAGGAAGACATGACAGTAGACACTGAGGAAATTCAAATTATCATTACGTCAAAAGCCTGTGCTTCACAAAATTGGAAAATCTTAATGAAATAGATGTTTTTCTAGATGGATAACCCTTACCAAAGTTAAATGAAGATCAGGTAAACTATTTAAACAGCCCTATAACCCCTAAAGAAAAAGAATAAGTCACTAAAAGTCTCCCAATCAAAAAAAAAAAAAAATGGCCAGACAGTTTTAGTACAGAATCCTACCAGACTTTCAAAGAAAAGTTAATACCAATACACCTCAAACTATTTCACAAAATAGAAACAGAAGAAACATTGCCTACCTCATTCTATGAGGCCACAGTCATCGTCATACCTATAGCACACAAAGACTCAAGCAAAAAAAAAAAAAAAGAGAGAGAAAAAGAAAAAGAGAGCGATTTCTCTTATAAACAATAATAAAAAAAAAACAAAAAAAAAAAAAAAAAGCCAAGAACACATCAAAAACATCATCCATCATGCCCAAGTAGGCTTCATCTAAGGTATGCAGGAATGGTTCAATATGAAAATCCATCAACACAATCTATTGTATAATCAAACTGAAAGAAATCACATGATCATTTTATTAAATGCTTAAAAAAAAAAAAAAAAAAAAACCTTTGACAAAACACACCACTCCTCCATGTTAAAAATATTAGAGAGATCAATGATCTAGGCACTTACCTAAACATAATCAAAGTAAGCCAATAACCAACATTCAACTAAATGGAAAGAAATTTAAAGCAAAGTCACTAAAATCAAGGATAAGACAAGGCTGCCTACTCTCTTCCTATCTACTCAATATAGTACTTGAAGTTCTAGCCAGAACAATAAGATAAATAAAGAAGATCAAGGGAGTACAGATTGGAAAGGAAGAAGAAAAGGTATCACTATTTGCAGATGATATGACAGCATACATTCTCTACCTCAAAACTTCTACCAGAAAACTCCTACAGCTGATAAACACCTTTAGCAAACTGGCTGGACACAATACTTACTCAAAGAAATCAGTACCCCTGTTTTACACAAATGATAAGAAACTAGGGGGAAAAAAGCCCCTTTACAGTAGCCAAGAATAATGTTAAATATCTTCATTTAACTCTAACCAAGCAAGTGAAAGACTTGTATGACAGGAACTTCAAATTTCTGAAGAACGGTATTGAAGAAGACATCAGAAGATGAAAAGATCTCCTATGTTCATGGACAGATAGGATTAACATAGTTAAAAATGGTCATATTACCAAAAGCAATCTACAAATTCAGTGCAATCCCCATCAAAATTCTAACACAGTTTTTTTTCTTTCTTTTTTCTCTTTTTATTAGATATTTTCTTTATTTACATGTCATATGATTTCTCCTTTCCCAGTTTCCCCTCCCCCTGCTTGCCACTCCACCCTCTCCCACTTATTCCCCTACACTGGGGCACAGAACCTTCACAGGGCCAAGGGCCTCTCTTCCCATTGATGACCAACTTTGCAATCCTCTACTACACACATGCTGCCAGAGCCATCAGTCCCACCATGTGTATTCCTTCGTTGGTAGTTGAGTCCCTGGGAGCTCCTAGGGTGCTAGTTAATTCATATTGTTGTTAGTCCTAAGGGTCTGCAAACCCTTCAGCTCCTTTGGTCCTTTCTCTAACTCCTTCATTGGAGACCCTGTATTCAGTTCAATGGATAGCTGTGAGCCTCTACTTCTGTATTAGTCAGGTACTGTCAGAGTCTCTCAGGAAACAGCTATATCAGGCTGGATTGTCCTTCCTTCAGTCTCTGCTCCATAGTTAGTCTCTGCAACTCCTTCCGTGGGTAGTTTGTTCCCCCTTTTAAGAAGGAATGAAATGTCCACATTTTGGTCTTCCTTCTTGAGTTTCTTGTGGTTTGTGGGTTGTTCTTCATTCTAACACAGTTTTTGTAGACCTAGTAAGAGCTATTCTCAAATTCATATGGAATAACAAAAACCTCTTAGCCAAAATAATCCTTAACAAGAAAAGAGCTTTTGGAGGAATCACCATCCCTGACCCCAAGCTGTACTACATAGCAATAGTGATAAAAATTGCATGGTATTGGTACAGAAACAGATACATTGATACATTGATCAATGAAATCAAATCAAGACCCAGAAATAAACCCACACACCTATGGATACCTGAGTTTTGATAAAGAAGACAAAACTATACAATGGTTAAAAAAAAAAGTAAGCATCTTTAACAATTGGTTTAGGTTTAATTGGATGTCTACATGTAGAAGAATGAAAACAGATATGTATTTATCACCCTGCAGAAAAATTCAAGTCCAAGTAGATCAAGGACCTGAACATAAAACTAGGTACATTAAATCTCATAGAAGAGAAAGTTGAAATTCTATTGAACCCATTGGTACAAAAGACAATTTCCTGAATAGGATACCAATATCTCAGGCTCTAAGATCAACAATTAACAAATGGAACCTCATGAAACTTCAAAGCTTCTGTAATGGAAAGGAAACTGTCAATATTACAAATTGGCTGACTAGAGATTAAGAAAGTATCTTCATCAACCCTACATGTGACAGAGGCTAATAACCCAAATTTATAAAGAACTCAAGAAGTTAAATGCCAGGAATGCAATTG
>JADRCD010145997.1:0-14540 GCA_019843815.1 Montemys delectorum | reverse complement strand
CTGGGTATATGCCCAGGAGTGGTATAGCTGGGTCCTCAGGTAGTAGTGTGTCCAAGCCAGACAGATTTCCAGAGTGGCTATACCAGCTTGCAATCCCACCAACAATGGAAAAGTGTTCCTCTTTCTCCACATCCTCACCAGCATCTACTGTCACTTGAGTTTTTGATCTTAGCCATTCTGACTGGTGTGAGGTGGAATCTTAGGGTTATTTTGGTTTGCATTTCCCTGATGACTAAGGATATTGAACATTTCTTTAGGTGCTTCTCAATCATTTGAGTTTCTTCAGTTGAGAAGTCTTTGTTTAGCTCTGTATCTCATTTTTTAAATAGAGTTATTTGGTTCTTTGGAGTCTAACTTCTTGAGTTCTTTGAATATATTGCATATGAGCCCTCTATCGGATGTAGGATTGGTAAAGATCTTTTCCCAATATGTTGGTTGCTGTTTTGTCCTATTGACAGTGTCCTTTGCCTTACAGAAGATTTGCAATTTTATGAGGTTCCATTTGTCAACTATTGATCTTAGCATACTACTCAGCTATTCAAAACAATGAATTCATGAAATTCTTAGGCAAATGGATAGAACTAGAAAATATCATCTTGAGTGAGGTAACCCAATCACAAAAGAACACACATGGATCCACTTACTGATAAGGGGATATTAGCCCAAAAGCTTGGAATACCCAAGATACAATTCAGAGACCACATGACCATATGAAGCTCAAGAAGAAGGAAGACCAACGTGTGGATACTTTGGTCCTTCTTAGAAGGGGGAACAAAATACCCATGTGAGGAGATACAGAGACAAAGTGTGGAGCATCTGCAAGAGCCTGACAAATACAGAAGCAGATGCTCACAGTCAACCAATGAACTGAGCATGGGGTCCTCAATGGAGGAGTTAGAGAAAGGACTGACAGAATTGAAGGGGTTTGCAACCTCATAGGAAGAACAACCAGAGCCCCCAGGGTCTAAACCACCAATCAAGGAGTACACATAGAGGGACTCATGGCTTCAGCTGCATATGTGGCAGAGGATGGCCTACTCAGGTATAAATGGGAGAAGAGGCCCTTGGTCCCGTGAAGGCTTGATGCCCCAGTGTAGGAGAAAGGGAGGGTAGGGAGGTGGGAGTGGGTGGGTGAATGAGGGCACACCCCCATAGAAGTGGGAGGAGGGGGATAAGATAGGGGGCTTCTTGGGTAGTATAATTGGGGAAGGGGATAACATTTGAAATGTAAATAAATAAAACATCCAATTAAAAAAAAAAAAGAAAGCAAAGTCAGCAAGGAAAAAAAAAAGCATAGCAGCTTTCATCCTATTTTCTCCTCAAAAAGCTAGCTGACATGTCAAGGGGAAAAATCTAGAATCCTGGAAGCAAAGGACCTCTGTCAACAGCCAGCACAGAGCTCAGGATGCTTCTTGCCAATCACACTCGCAGACTGACTTTCCTCCCTACCGAGGTGATGCTGACTTTTGAGCCTGGCTGAGTATCTTCTCTGAACCTTGGTGAAGGACTGTAAACTAGACTCACTCACTCAGCTAGGCCATGCCCAAAGTTCCTGGAACTTTGCCAAGCACATTTTCTAAAGCATGCAAGTGTGGGGATAATTTGTTGTACAGTAATGGATAACTAAGAAAGAGTGTAGGTGTTTCAAATTTTATACATTTTTAACTTTTGTCTTTTTGAGCCTCACTTCTCTAGGTCTTCTTTTTATCCCACTTTTTCCATATTTTGACTCTTTGCTCAATACTTGCCTTAAAACAAACACCCAGTTCTTCCTCAAGTACTTGTTGTACAAAATATAAAGACAATGCAAGCACCCATGTAAAATGGGGTGTGGGGGTGGCTATCTGTACCAGCACTAGAGGGAGACATGAAAAGTTATTGAGAGCTCAGTGGCTAGCTGGTCGAGAAAAACAGCAAGTTCCAGGTTCAGCAAGAGCACTAGGTAAGAAAAATGAAGGACGGGGGAGAGGAAGGCATCAGACATTGACTGCTGGCATTACATGCGGGCATATAACAAACACACATATACACACATGAATACACACACACACATACACGCACAAACATTTCTCAAAACATTTTTACAACTGAAGAAGACATTCAATTATAGATTCCCCAAATTTTATATACCACTTATTTCCATTTTCGGTACCCCAAATAAATAAAACAAGACTCTCCAAGTTTTAACAGAGCTATTAGCTATTTTTTAAGGGCAACTAAATGAAAAGACACTTAGTTTTATGAGTGTTGGAAATAAGTCGAAAACCTACTAATGCCACAGTAAAGACAAAAATATTTGACAACTACAACCCGGTGGTTTTGTTTGTAAAATTGCAACAAACCTAGACCTATCTAGAAAGAAGGAATCTCAATCGGGTAATTGCTTCAATCAGATTGGCCTGTAGTCTAGTCTGTGGGGGCATTTTCCTGATTAATGATCGACATGGGAGAGCCATGTTCACTTTGGGTAGTCTCCTGAGTGATGTAAGAAAGTAGGTTGAGAAAGCCAGGAAACAGCATTCCTCCGTGGCTTTTGTTTCAAGTCCAGTCTAAAGGTTTCTGCTTTGACTTCCTTTAGTGATGGAGTGTACCCAAAGCAGAGTAAGAAGGAAGTAACTCTTTCCTCTCCAAGTTGCTTTTGGTCATAGAGTTTATCACAGATAGAAATCCTGGTTAAGATATAACTATATCCAGTAAAAGTTAACAGGAAAGTCCACAGTTCACACAGGAGACATTTTGCTACAACTTATCAAAACAAAACAACTTGGTTTTCACATATGATATATTACATTGGGTTAATATATCTAAAATAGATTTCAAAGTAAAAAAAAAATGTTAACTACAAGTTTATTCTGTTAAGCTGTTAGAGACCAGAGATGGCTCAGTGGGTAAAGGAAACTGGCAAGAAGTCTGAGAAACTGAGTTCAATCTGTCAGACCCATGTGGGAAGAAGAAAACCAACTACTGTAGGCCATGCTCAGCTCACACCCACATGTATGCAGACAGCAATAACAACAACAACAACAATAACAACAAAAACAAAAACAAAATAACTACTGGAATCATTATTTATTTGACTTTGAATTAACCATCTCATAGTAAAATCCTTATCAAACCAACACAAAATATTTCATAGTATTGGATTAACTATAAATTGAAATATTACTAATACACTTTAAACTTACTATGCATTCCTCACACACTTTGTAAGCCAGTACATTTGCTATTCTACAAATACCCTTTTTTCTCACAACTTCCATATTCACTTTCTGGGACGTTTGGCACAGATAATCATTATAATCTGCCTTATACTTTACTTACATATTTACTTAAACGTTATTCATTTAAAATCTTAAGGCCTTCCAGACCAACAGAGGCAACTACTCTGGGCCGTTGGGGACTCCCAGAGTCTGAACCACCAACCAAAGAGCATACACGGGCTGGACCCACACCCCTAACCCTACACATATATAACAGATGTGCAGTTTGGTTTTCATGCAGGTTCCTTGGCTTTCATCTAGAGCAACACTGTCCCTGACTCTGTTGCCTGCCCATGGATCCTGTTCCCCTAACTGGCCTGCCTTGTCTGGCCTCAGTAGGGGAGGACCTGCCTAGTCCTACCTGAAGTGCCTCAGAGGAGAAGGGGGTAGGGATAGAGGCTGTGTGAGGGGGTAATGGGACCGGGGTGGGGGCTATGATTGAGATTTAAAGTGAATGAATAAATAATTGAAGAAAGGCCTTCCATAAATAACCTATATTAATACAGCACACAGCATCACTCTACTCTTTATCCCATTTTAGTTTTCCTGTTAGTACTCATTTTGAATTCCTCATTGTACTTTCTAAATTATTGATTTACTATCTACCCAACTAATCTATTTTTAAAGTTATTTATTCAAATCATCCTCTGTGCCAAAAAAAGTCTTGAGGAAATTAAAGGACACTGATGATTCTAATGGTGACATACTTTGGAGCCTAGAGCATCTTAAGGCATTCAGGACCTTGGGGTTCTCTCTGTCTCAGCCTGGCTCTCCACCAGTCCTGCACACTATCTATGCTACTATGCATTGCTTAATCTGTTTATAACATGGACTGGGCTGCCAAGAAGTGATGAAAGACCCAAATTACAAAAACATTCAAGTAATTCAGCATATACACTTGGGCAAGCATGGAGTGCCACTTGATGTAAGGATGCTTGTATGGTTGGGCACACCCAGAAACGTAGTAGATGGAGTCAGGCCTAGTGCTCTTAGTGAGAACAGTGTTAAGCTTTCCCATCATGCAGTATCCTCCTTACAGTCAAGATACAGCCTGACAAGCATTCAGGTTTTCTACCCACAACCACCAGATTGAAAAATAAAAAAATAATGCTTAATAAAGTTATAGTAACAACATTATGATGAAGCCAAGAGTAGTGTGTAAATTTGGCTTCTTAGTGTATTATGACTTAAGAGTAAAGTTCCTTTTTAGATTGCTGGCTTTTAAATTTTTCCAGGTAGTTATGGTTATTCTGGCTAATTTACTCTGGTTACTTATTTGTAAAAAGCTTTATAATAATGAACAGATTTTATGATAATCCTGGTATCTGACTTGTATATTGTCTGATGATTATGCTGTCAGGTTTTAAACTGTAGGAACATAGATCAGGGCACAGTCTGCACCAGGCAGCTCTGAATCTGTCACATCTCAGCAATGGGCTCTAGCTGCTCTAAGCAATGCTATCAGAGCCGCACAGTACACTCAGCAGAGGATGAGCGTACTCAAGTGCATGAAACCCTTCATTGCAACATCAGAAGGCCCTTATAGTCAGGCCAGGGCCAGACTCAGGCCTCTCCACCATTTAGGACAGCTGTGCGTTTATCCATCATATCAACTAAGGCCCAAGACAACACTGATGTCCTGCCCCCTTAACACCAAGCCAGGCTGGTAGGGAAGTGTCTAACCACACAAATGGCAAAATGTGGATTCCAACACCAGTTTAGAAAATTCAAAGCATATTAAAGCTGTCTTTGAAAAGTTACACTAAGAAGAAAACAATCTTAAGGAAACATTAAGATATGATTCATGCAATACAAAAATAATAACCTGCACATAACATACACATTTGACCTTTACAGTAATAAAAGTCTGAGTTTCTATCACTGCCAGCAATGTTTTCCTCATACTTTTAGACCTATTATTACAGTACAATAATGTGCTGTCTATAGCCCACCTATAGTTGCCTTGTGTCTGTTTAGTTTTATAGCAAGCCAGCCATTTGAGAATATGGTAATAAAGCCTCAATCATGGTAATGATGTATGATGGGTTGTAATTTCTCTGTGCTAATGGGTTACAAACAGTGTTACAGTGATGACGGGAATCTCACTGATTCATTATATGACTGCAATAATATAAAAATGACTTAATATAGATCACTATTAAGTCATCCACATGCTCCTAACAAGCTCTATATTTCACTATATAGATATATAGGGAAATAAAATTAATATTAGTCTTTCTATATAAAAGTTCACACAGCACAAAACATTTTGTGTTGAGTACCCTAAATCAATGTTTAAAGTTGGAATTACTGCATTGAACTGGTTCTTTGAAAAGAAAACCATTGATTTTAATCTGCTTGAAGCAATCAATTACTCCCTGTCCTCTTTATTCCAAACTGTAATGAAAACTAAACTGCGTTGTCTTGAAAACTAAATGTGAAGATGATCATAAACAGAATTTAAACTCCATGGATTATTCATATCTACCCATTTAGATTTGCCATTTCCATTATGAGTACATTTGCCACGAGCATTTAATGGACATCTAAAAGGGAATTCATTAAAGAAGGAGCTGCTGGCAGCACTTATGGGCTTCAGACTGCTTGCTGCTTGCCTTTAATAGCTCACTATTGTAAAAGTGATATATTGTGTTCATCCCATTAGTAGTTTGCAGAAAGGTCTGCAAGAGATAACAAATCCTTCTGAATATTTTCAGAACAGAAAGTAAATCAGTTTGTTTGTTTTAAGCAGCATTTTCTAACAATATATAATTTTACAGCCAACTATATTTGGTTGTTCTAAGCAAAAAAATATTTTAGCGTCCACAGATACATTTTATGAAGCACACAGCACATTTTTAAAGTATTCTGTGGTTATTAACTTGAGACATTAGTGGCTATCAAGCAAACCAACCAACGGGAGGAAATTATGTTAGAAATAATAACAGCATAGACATTGCTTTGAGTTAATAGTAGACACAGCTCAAACAAAAGCTAGAGCAGAGAACCCCAACCTAACTGCACAGTTCCACCACTCAAGGGACATGAAGAGGGCATCTATATAGATTCTTTGAAGAAACAACATTAATCGGTCTTTTTTTCTTTTAATTTTACAGAAAACAAAAAATGTACACAAATGTAAAATACGATTTTAATGTTAATGCTTTCACAGTGAACAATTAAATCTTGATTGGGCAGAAAACAAGGAGGAGGGAATTGGTCAAGAGGTCATCTTTGTCATGCCTCTGCATTACTTGAAATATATGTTGATGTAAAAATACAGCTCTCATCTCAAAGGGAATAGAAGGAAGTTTATTCTTAAGCGAAATGTGAGTAACCACAGCCCAGGAGCATGAATTCAGATTTCCTTGGAAGATATGTGATCTCGTGGAAGTGGCTGTGTGAGGATGTGTTAGTTTCAGAGCAAAGACATTCAGAAATGAAGCATCTGTCAGATAGATTGGGGGTGGGGAGACTACAGACAGGAGGTTACAGCAAGGTAAGGAAATTCTGTGAGAGATTGCAGTACTTTCTGATGACATTACTAGCTTGTGGATGATAGAAGCTCATGGTTGTCTAAAAATACAGTTAAAGGTTTTGACAGTCACAAGGATGTTAGGCCAAAGGCAGGATGGACAGAGCAGCCTAAGATAAGTGGGTTCTGGCCTGCAACAGTTAAAAGTTCAGGACATGTAGACTCTTACTATGTATGACTTTTCTTCTTTCTGGTAACTTCAGTTTACATGAGACATGTCACACTGAAAGGAACATCAGGCTGATGGTAGATCAGCAAAACACTCTTGATTAAGAAGGGCTATGAATCCTGTCAACGTGCATCAAAGACTCCACAGCCAACTACTGTATTTGCAAATCACTTGTTTATTTGTCTTAGCAAATCTGCCCTTCCCCTTGTGCTTTGCCTCTCTCTGTCATGTGTGTACTGTGACAGCATGGGAAAAGAGAATGGTAACCTTGTTTTAAAGGTTTAAAACAGATTTTTATTTTATTTAGTTGAGCCAAGGTTCTCTCACAAGTGTGTTCACAGTCAGCTACTCACAGCAGCAGGCCTGCCTGCATGGACTGCCACACCTGGTCAAACCAATCTTTAAAGACTCTCAATTTTAGTTCATTATTAACTGGGCAGATGTCTCAGTGGGCTCATAGAAGAAATAAAAAATAAAAAATAAAAAGTTTACATATGCAACTCCCTAGAGCAGTCGGGTTATAGAACTGAGATTGTGTGGAAGGCCAAAGTGGAAGGCAGTGGGAGAAGTCACTATCGACTTCACACTTTAAGTGGAAACACTCCCGAGCCAGTCTGATGTAATCCACACATTTCAGTAAGAGTTCTTCAAGCAAGTTTCTTTAAAGTTCTAATTTTTCAACATACTCAATTTGCCTACCCCAAGTGCACCAGGACATGTGTTGCTGCTGTGCAGCCTCCAAAATGTGCCCGGTGAGTCTGCCACAAGACAGGTCTAATATTCAATAAAACACGCACAACACTCCAGCATAGTAATATGACTCAAATTTCTAACCACTTAAATTACTTTATATATTTACATGATTGGGTTAGACTATGTTTACATCCTCAATACAATCCACGTATAGGAATCTAATCATCTTCAAAGGGTTATCTAGTGGGAAATAACTTTCCATTAGAATCTGAAGTACTGAATCTTTTCTGTTCAAGGGGAATACCATTTAAAGATTTTAAATATATAATAAATATTTCCTATTTGCCTGTAAACATTACACTAAGCCCCGCAGACAGGAACAAGGATTCTGACTAAGAGCTAGTGTTGTGTTGTGTTGTGTTGTGTTGTGTTGTGGGTGGGCGGGCTTCTCCATGCTAACTTGCTGGGACTGACACAGGACCAAGTAAGCAAACTTGCTGGAAGTCACCTTTCCAGCCTAGGAAAGAGTGCTCTTGCTAAAAACTCAGAGATTTTCAAGTAATAAAAATTCAACAATTAAGCCAGCAACAAAAGTTGACACAAGGAAACGTAGAAGAAGACAGCCCTTGCTTTCCAGTGGCTGAGGTCACTTAGGAATCGCCTGGAGAACTAGTCAATACAAGAAAATGAAGCTAAATTGGTGCAAACAAGGTACATTCATGAGATCCCCACCCCTAACACATGATTAAAATCCCACACCATCATCCTGAGGAGATACGACTGTCTTATGAGACTGAAAGCTTGCAGTGGTGCACAAGTCAGCACTAATAAAGCAAACCACGCTCTGAAGGGCTCTGGACAACAAAAGTAGATTTTTCTCCTTCAATTAAAAATAAAATAAAAAAAACCTTTGAAAAATAAATTGTAATTGACCTCTAAAATTTTAAAATGCAAACTCAGGCTTCAACTAGCAGTGACCAATTATAGGGAACAATCTCACTTTTTTCTTATATGGTATGGAACAGAGAAAATCTGCCTCTTAAACATTTTGATTAAATAAGAGAATCTACAACAAAGATCTCCTTGACAATGGTATAAATAGCCATAATATTCCGAATCCCTTCTGGTTCCAGCCATTTACAAGTAAACAGTGAAAGATCTTAAAATCATAACTGTACAAGGGCGTGCATGCTAGACTGGCTTTAACTTGCTAACACTTCAAGCTCATTAACAATAAAGACAAGATCAGCATTAAAATCCTACATATAGATATCTGTCTTTAATCCCTCTTTTTTACATTTGTAGAATTAAGATGTCAAAATGATCACATTATGCAACAAAAAGGTTTTAAATGACAATAAATCCTGAATAGCTGAGGGTGACTTCAGAATGACTGGGGTGGAGTGTAGTGGGGTGAGTGGGTCTAATGAACTGTGTCTATCTTCCTGGATAGCACTAAATGCTAAGGCTGACTGAAGCAAGACCGTGCCTGAGTGTGACTTACCTGACGAGAAAAGAAACTGGCTTAATACATAGACTGCCTTGCCCTCACCTGGACCCTTAGACTGTGATCCCTGGTTCAGGTGATGGTGGATCAGATCGTTCTCAAGGAGGAAGAACCCCAGTTGGATAGGTTTGCCACAAGCCCTTCACAGGAAGATGCCAGTCTTCTGTGCAAGACAAAAAGAACAGAAAAAGGTACAGTGGCAGTGGACGAAGTCTCCTCTTTTAGGAGAGGAAAGAGTCAGATATCAAATTCCCCATTAGCTACAAGCTCTCTTGTGTACACAGGCTATGAAAAGCTGCTGCAAATGTTGGGTATCATAAAGGTATTGAATCTAAACTCAGGGTTTGAGTGAGAGCACAGCACTCAGGATGCTAATTATCACACTGCAGTCAACTCCTTCAAAGGCACTCTGGGTGACTTCAGTAAGCAATATATTATTTGCATGGACAAAATAGTTAGTTTTAAAGTATTTTTTAAATGTTTAAGTCTGGATTTAGATATTCACAATCTCTCATAGGTCCAAATGATTAAATTGCCTTTGCATTTTACAGTTACTCTAGTGGTAATTTTGAAGGATATACCCTTCTAGCTGTTCTCCATGGACAGAGATTATAGTCTAAGATTTCTAAAAATAAGCTATCTCCAAAAGTGACGACTGTTTTCTAAACATTAGACTTTATATTTTTAAATGGTACTATTTTACAGAAGCAGTAAGCTCCAAGGTTTTAAAATGGTTCATTTTGTCCCTTTCTTAAAACTGCATTTTAGCCCATCTAATACATTATTAAGCTTTTTGCCTTTGCACAAACATCTATAATATGGTTGTACAAGTCTGGGAATGTCAATGCTCTGTGCTTATGGGTATCATTTAATTTGGGCGTGTCAGTTTTCATTTAGAAATCAAGAAACTTTCACATCCTGTAAGCGAGAACACATGGTGAGAGGACATGGCAGGTTAACAAGCAACACTTCCAGTAAGGACTGGCTGCACAAGCACAGGAGCTACTATATCAGTTCCACAGGTGACTAATTAATAGACCAACCCATCCCAAGTCAACTCTCCCACAGCTTAGTTCTCATGTCCCATTCTACAGAATAACTAGGAACCACTAGGTCTACCTGTCTACTTTCTTCAACCCAATTCAAGGGGCAAATACAGAAGGTGAGCTCTGTAATGAAAATAGCTGCACACAAGACACCAAAGTGTGCATCGACATTACTGTGAAGGAAGCAGCGATGACAGCAAGATCAGTAACAGCAGCATGATGCTATGGGAATTAGCTCAAGGGTCTCACAGACTCCCTGTACACACATAAAGCAAGTTGTGAAGCAAAACATTAAAAAACTAAGATGAAACACCGAAGAGCTTACCCGATGATGTCATGCTGTTGCTACAAAAGGTAAGCATTAATTCTACTTGTGTTTCAGGAGCAGGATAAGGGTCTAAAGTCTGTGACAAAACTATACCAGTCAAGACAGAGCGAAAAGACAAAAGAGAATTCTTTGTTGACTCCTTAAGAATTCCAACCTCTGCAAAACTAACAAAATGAACAAAAAAATATATGTTTCAAAGCAGTGCCCCACCTTATTTCATGTGATAAGCTTATTTCAAAAATGAACTTTTAAAATTTTATTCTAGTTTTGTTGTATGCTATAAAGGAAAAGAAAGAAAGAAACATCTGACTCATTTGAATTTATGAATGACTCTCATCTTAGGGGTTCAAAACTTACTGTGGAAAATTAAAGACTGAACATTAAATGGCCTGAATCAATTTGTAAGCCAGGTATGATTTTTCACAAAGCCATACACTAGAGCACTTGTAAAGATCAAGCCAAATCACTATCAGCAAATCTTCAGTACCTCCTAGGTATTGGTCTGGTAATCGCTCTTGAGAGTGGTTCTAGAAAGACTAGATTAGTAGAGGCACTGCTAATAACACACGAGGTCTATGTATAGGATCAACCTTAACTCAGTTAACTGAAGTGAAATGGGGAACTGTAGTTGGAAATCTTGGATAAAGTTTAAGACTCATGGGGCTTTCTTTTCCATGTGATCTTAGGAAATAGGAGGCTGCAGCACCTACTGGTAGGACTTTAGGACCTTAACACAAGGACCAACCTGTGTTTAGATCATGTCTCTGCTATTTTTGGGGCAAGTGAAATAACCTCTTAGTGCCTCATTTTTTTCTTGAGAGACAAATAAACATAAGATTAAGTCCATTGTAGTGCTGTTATTAGGGCTGAAATCAGACAGTCTGTGCAGCACAGAGAATGGAGAGCTCAGTAAACAGCAGGGTTTCCATTCTTCCTGACCAAACTCTTCCAAAGAACTTAAAAATCTCCCCAAAGAATTATAAATTATAGAATTTGGTGATAATTAAAACATAAAATATTCTATTTCATTTCACAAATATTTATCAACTACTTGATACCAGGAACACCATGGTCGACAGGACAGACAAATTTTTTCCATTAGGAAGCCTATATTTTTTGTGAGACAGACATTACATCAATTACAGTTATGATTAATCACTGATGTGGAATGTACATTAAAGTGGCACGCCATCATATAGATGAAGACCCTAAACTAGGGAAGGCAGGCTGCCTGGAGAACACAGACTAGGAATCTGGGAGACAAAGAGGAGAGTCAACCAGATAGAAGAACAACATAGACAAAGAAAGGCTGTGACAAAAACATAAATTGAATTTAAGAGCTAAAGAAAGCTCATCAGAAGACAGAGAAACAAAGAAAACTGTTGTAGGCTAAGTATGCAAGGAGACCGAGACTGGTAGACTCTTCAGATAATGGAAAAGATTTTACTATATCAGGAAAAGCAATTGAAAGCTACTGGTTTTCACCTTAAAATAGTCACAGCTTTCAGCTCTTGTGGATGCGATAATGGATGCATATAATCAACAGAAAACAACCCAACCCAAGAGGTCACAGACAGAAGGTTGGACTGGGAACAGACTCACAGGAGTATAAAGAATGAAACACTGAAAAGAAAGTATAAAGACATTTTATTAATGGAATGGGTTATTAATATGAGCAACTATTGTCATTTACACTTAAACAGTAATCAGATGATAAAATTAGACATTTTGCAGGATGTGTCATGAGATCTTTTAAAGCCTCCTAAATGCCAAGTAGACGACAAATTTAAATTTCAAGTTCAGAAGACATGGTTAAGTCACTGTATGTTTGGAAATTATGACTGAACATGATAATCAAAGACTCTAAAGCTGTTTAAGGAAAAGACCTACACCCAAGAAATTCAAACATTAAAGACCAGACTGAGAAAACTAGCACAAAAGAGGCAGAAGAGAATTAAGAAGGGAGATTAGGAAAACCAAAACCACAACCACAGTGTTGGAGAAGCCAAGCTCAAGAATAGTTTCAAGGTAGAGGTCAACTGTGCTCCTGTGGTCAGCCAGCCAGCAGGCACCAGCACTGTAGGTGCTACCTCAGCACACACGGGAATTTGCCGTGTGCTTCCTCTATGCAGGAGACTGGCAAACGTTTCTCTGGAAAGACCAAATCAGAACTCTACTATACTTGTAAGACAAAGACTCAATTGTAAAAAGCAACTGTAGATAATATGTCGAAGAATCAGGGTGGTTGCGTTCGAACAGAGATTGGTGATTACTGTTTCATGATATTCAAGTGCAGACCAACTGTTCCAACCTCACAGAGTCTTGTGTGTCCTTTTAAAATGTATTTGCCTCCATCACTCTATCATTTCCATCTCATGATACTATCTGCAGACTTCCATTCTGATTTGTTTCATTATTAAATTTCTTCACAAAAACAAACAGAAACAAAAAACAAACAAACAAAAACCCCAGAGATGCAGACTGTACAAATGCTCATTTTAAACCCCAGCCTCAAAGGTGGAATACAGATCTTAGTACCTCCAAGGAACATTCAGTTTTTCAAAATATGAATGCATATTTTCATATATTCATGAGTAACAAGTTCAGAAATTAAATCTATGAATCACAGTTTAGAGACAATGGAAAAGAGGTGGTACACCAACTGGACGTGCGAAACATAACATAAGCATATTAACTAAATAGGAGGAAGCAGAATCTGAAGTATTGTATGCAATAACTGTTGTATACCAGAGTACTCTCACCTATTTGAAAACACACAACAGTCTTAGGAGACTTAAGCTTTCTGAAAAAATTTCCAGAATTGTCACAGATTTTCTTTCACTAACTATGAAAGCCCAAAGACAATGGGATGCCTTTTAGATAGCTAAAAGAAAGAAAATACAAAGCTAGAATTTTATACCCAGTATACAAATCTTTAAAAGCTAAGAACAAAATAACTTTTTAACTAGAAGGAAAAGAGCTGACACAACCTATTTCCATAAGATCTGCAATACAAGGCAAGTTTAAAAAAAGATTTCCAAATATTAAAAATAATATGACACAGAAATTTAGATACACACAAAGAATACTATTAAATAGTAGATATGCCTATAAATATAAAAATATTCCCCAAGGCTAGGCATGCTGGTACATGCCTCACCACCAGCACTTGGGGAGCAAAAGCAAGAGAATCTCTGTATGAGTTCAAGGGCACTCTGATCTACAAAACCATGTGCGAGCACATACACACACACACACACACACACACACACACACACACACAAATAAACAAAACAAAACAAAATTGTGAAACAAGAAGGCTACATCTAGAGGTTACCTCTCAAAACTGACAAAGAATTAAGGACATCTGAAGAAAAACACAAAGTAGAGGGAGAGAAGGACCTGGGAGGGCGGGAGGAGGGGAAAGGAAAAGGAGGGCCAGTTCTGATTTGGGAGGAGATGAGGCAGAAGCACAGAGGGTCAGGAATTTGAAAATAGGTGTGTAGCAGTGGGGGATGGGGAACTGGAAACAGCCACTAGAAAGTCCCAGATCCAGGGACCCAAGATCCCAGGACTCAACAGGGAGGAGTTTAGCCAAAATATCCAACAAAGGGGAGAAAGAACCTGTAGAAACCATATCCAGTGGATAGGCATGGCCCTCAGTTGAGGGATGAGGCTATCCACCCACCTCAAAGATATTAATCCAGAATTCCTCTTGTCAAACAAACAAACAAACAAAAAAAAAACCGCAAGGACAAAGAGTGGAGCAGAAACTGAAGGAAAGGCCATCCAGAGACTGCCCCACTTAGGGATCCATCCCATCAGCTGACACCAAACCCAGACACTATTGCTAATGCCAAGATGTGCTTACTGACAGGAGCCCAGTATAGCTGTTCCCTGAGAGGCTCTGTCAGAGTCTGACAAATACAGATGTGGATGTACTGGATATATGCCAAACGTTGGACTGAACACAAGGTCCCCAATGGAGGAGTTGGAGAAAGG
>JADRCD010145996.1:6248-16287 GCA_019843815.1 Montemys delectorum | reverse complement strand
TGGGTTCTGGAACTCAAACTTGAGCCTACTGAAAGAGCAGTGTGTGCTCTTAAAGCTGATTAATCTCTCTAGAGCCCTGAGATCAAAATCTTGGTTTTTTATCATATAATAGGATTATTAACGTCTACTATATTTCAGAATCCTGTATTACTTTACAGTGGTTTAATTTATATCATGAAATAATTCAAAATCTTGAAATGTTCAGAAAATAATATAAATGGCACAGCAGTAAGATTTACTGCTTAATAAGGTTCTGTTTGGTAGCTTGACACAGTAAACCATGCAAGAAAACAAATAACACAAGAGGTTCAGAGCATCAGGCAAAGTACCTCTGGTCATGGCACACTCTCAGGAGAGCTAAGATTTGGCTTGTCCAGCTGGTAGAAGAGATGAACATCCAGGTTAAACTTCAAATAAAGCTTCAGAGAGGAAGTATCTTCAAAGTCAATAGTAAAGAAAGAAAAGGGACCCTGAAAGGCTTTTTGAATATATACTCCTAGAAAGGGGAAAGAAGACGCAAATCTGTTCTTGAATGATTCTAAGATCATATCTTGTCCCTCTCACCTTGGTTTCAAGGCACATGTGTATGAATTGTAAAGATTTCTTCCTCTTAGTTTCAATGATGGATTCTATTTCCCAGTCTCACTCTAAAGTTTCATATTTCCCAAAGTTTAGATTTATACTTTACACATTGATTTTCTAGCTGTGAATTTTCCATCTAATAAATGTGGTCTGTTCTCATAATTAGACTTCTCATGTGCATGTGAAGTGACTTCAGTCAAATTTTTTGTGAGACGGCAGAAAATACCTCTCATATTTCATTATGTTAGATTTATTTTCAATTTTACAGGTTTTCATTTTTAAGAAGTGCCTCATCTTTAATAACCTTGGTGAAGTTTGGAAAATGGGGAAATGTCTAGGTTGAACAAGCAAGAGACCCCTTCACACAAACACCTCTCAGGGCTTAGATAAATTCACTTCCGTATGTTACAATAAAAGCCATAAACTCCACCTCTGATTTCCTTTCCTGATTTACCTGTTTCCAGTACTCCTGAACCTCTTTTCCAGCTCAACTGGGACAGAAGCTTCTTTCAATGCCATTCTCCACTTATTCAGTCATTTTCATTGGACGCTATGTCCCAGGGATACCCTAACAGTGTTCCATAGGCCCTGTAGTGTAATCAGCTAAAAGGTAATTTCTCTGGGTTCTGAAGACTAGAATTTCAAACCTATGTGCTAGTAAGCATGAGTACTTCTTTGAACTCTAAGTTAAGGTCTCTTCCAGGTGCTAATCCTTGTCCAACAGATGACCATTTTCTTGGTATTATCATCATATTCTCCATATATCAAGTTTCCTCTTTTAAGGTCATATTGGGTTAACAACCATCTTATTTGCCACACTGTAGTTAATTTAATGACTTTAGAGATGAGGATCTTATTCTGAGGAACACGTGAATTTTAAATGACTAAAATTCAACCCAAAGCAGCAGGCCTCATGTTCTCAGCACTTGTTTGCTAAAAAACATCAGTCCTTGGATCTCTCCACAGGTTAGCTGATGCCTTGACAGCTGTCTTTACTGTCTTTACAAAGAAGGTCAGAACACTTTTGTGATATATTTTTCAAAGTGATGTCCAATCACAGGTTTTTTGGAATTAAAAATAATTTATTACATAGCAATGCTTGAAAATAGAAGAAAGGAAAATCAAATCCCTAAAAGTTTTCTTTTTTTAATTGGATATTTTTTATTTACATATCATATATCTCCTTTCCTAGTTTCCCCTCCAAAACAAACAAAACAAAAAACAAAAACAAAAAAACAACATCAAGAACAAACCTCTGTTCCCTCCTCCCTCCCCCTGCTCACCAACCCACCCCTCTCCTGCTTACTGGATCTGCATTCTTCTACACTGGGGCATAGAACCTTCACAGGGCAAGGGCCTCTCTTGAGGATGGCCAATCACAGTTTTTAATATCCTCCTCACTGCAAGTGATAGCTAACCCCACTCATTCATAATTCGCTTTAGAATTTAGAGTAATTCCCACTTCTGTTCCTCCATCCATATGTCTGTTGACTAATTTTGAGCCAGCAGGAAATGCCCCACATATCTTAGTACGTTAGATTTCATTTTAATTTTACAGAGATTTGATTTTTTAAGAAATGCCTCATTTGTAGTAACCTTGTGGAAGTTTGAAAAAATGGAGAAATGTAGCTTCCTAGGTCAAAAAAAAAACAAAAGCTCCCTTCGCAAATGGCAGAGTTTTCACAGCTAGAAAAAGAATCCATGCCTTGGGGAGTAATTGCCTACTTATTCCTGCCTGGCATGCATAGCAAAGCTTCATCATCCGGTACATGTTGTACATCTCAACCAGAAAGAAAACTAATCAATTCTCTACAGATATGTTCATTCTAATTCTGTGACACCCAGAGCTCTGTAAGTGCATTTTCTTGTAACACTACAGGATGATAGGGTAAAGAGGAACAAAATGAAGTAATCGGAAGTCATGCCACACTCCTGAGCTTGCTCAGTGGAAAAGCTAATGCAACACTTTTATACTTTCTGACATTATGATTGCTCTACAGTCTAATATGTTATACCCTAAGTCAAAAAAATTGTAATGTTAAATCTCTTATGAATTCCAATACCTTATGCAACCGCACTTCAGTTCCCAGGAAGCTAATGGAAATTCCTAGTCCTTTTCCACATGATATTCCTCCTGCTTGGGTTGCTTACGCTCGGCTTCGCCCTGCTTCAGTCATCATACTGCAGTTAACCGACACCTAATTGCCTCTCAGGTACATATTTACATGATCAATGTTAAGAAGCATGCATCTGCTCACTTTGTGTTCATCAACAAAGGATTATAGGTTCTATCAAATTGTGTTTTTATACCTGTGTAGTTGTCCATCTTTGCCTTTATAGTGTGCTTTAAAAATGTGGGAACTACATCTTTCCCAGTCATTACCATTCCTTAGCATCGCATTTAGTCATTGGCAGATGACAGCAAATGGAACTACTTCTTTAAGTGAATAACAAGTACTTTTGTAGTTTTCAAATTTCAGAGAACAGTAGGCAATCATATGATTTTTTTTGTAAAATAAAATTCTGTTGAACATTTTGTACCCCGTTTTCCTCCATGGAGAAAAATTTCTCTTGTAAGCAATTACAAGAAATGATCTAGTGATTGCTTTTAAAGCATGACTTTACAAACATCAAGAAGATTTTTATATAAGCACTTGTTACTTTAAGCAAATATGTATGTACTGTACAGCACAGAAATATGATGATACTTGGGAATTAAAAGTAGTGGTTTGAACCTGAACAGAATTTGGAGTAATCAGAGTTTGGAAAATTTAAGACCTCCCACTATGACTGTAGAAAATAGCATTAATGGACCATCAGCCCAAATAGAGAGCAAAAATGCATTAGTATTTTCTGAAGTAGATTAAAGTAAAGTTTAGAAGGAATTAGATTAAGGTCATTTGTACAGAAGCGTGGTTTCTAATGTATATCCATTCAAGTCTATCAACCAGAAGATTGTGGTGCCTTAGATGTCTGACTTGAATACAGGCCATATGAAATCATTATATACTAGGTCACAAACAGGGAAAATGTAATTTTAAAAACTCCAGGTAATTTCTAAGAGTATATTTTAGTAGTCTGGCTGAGATAGGAGGGCAGTTCACCAGAGCTATTATTGTCTCTAATGATGTTTTGCTGAATCATGCACGATGTCAGAAAAATAGAGAACTCCCTTGAAAAAATGATACATTACACTCAAAACAAATGTAGAACTAGATGGAATGAAGCTGAAAAGTGGAAAAAAAGGTAAGCAGGTCTTGATTTATTCCAAGACTGCAGAGGCTAACAAAAACAAGCAAATCTGAAAATCTTCTTGTTATATGATGTATGGATATTACATTTACATCTAAGAAAAACCAGCACCAGTTTAGCTGCTGTGATGCAGATGTTTTATGAAAGCAGTAGTCCCAAAGAATATCATCCTTCATGAGGAATTGCATCTTTCCTTTTTATTGAGTCTAGAAGCATACAGAGCAGTGTTACCTTTTAAATTATTTCTGTAATATAAAAATGACACATAGAAATGCATTTGGGACTAATACTGAAATTTTTTACTCATAGGAATATGCTAAAATAATAGCTGTATTATTTAATCTTTTCCTTGTAGATCATGATAACGAAATTTAAATATATTTTGTTTGATTTACACTATACATTCAACTTCACTGAAGATTTGAAATGCAAGTATTAAATAACATGGCATATATGTTTAAGAATTAAACCACAATAATATATTTAAAAAATGAGACACCTGAGGATTGGAATCAGTGTCTCTGTAATAACTTCACTGAATCTATGACTTGACAATCATGTTAACACAATTGGCTCAGTTTTAGTAGAAAGACCGTGCATTCCTACCAGCTTCAGTGGTCATTAGCTTCTCTTCACAGGCTTAATAGTGGAGACAAGATCCCCTCAGACAGCATAAATGAGTTTGCATTCTCTAGCACCTTATAGAAGAAAATTAGGAAAAGTTTGTTGTCCCACATATATGCCCACTTTTAAAAAGATTTACTTATTTATTTATTTTATGTAGATAAGTGCTCTGTTTACATGCACAGCCACAGAGGGAACCACATTTCATTAAGACCTCTTCCAAAGGTCCTGAGTTTATTCCCTGAAACAAGGGTGGCTGGGAAGAGCAGCCAGTGCTCTTAACCATCAAGTCATCTCTCTCCAACACCCTTTCCCCCATTTTTTGATTGAGGCACTTTACTTACTTATACATTTATTGATTTAGTTAGTTAGTTTTAATTTTATATATCCATGTTGGTACTGGGAATAAAACCTGGATCCTTTGGAAGAGCAGCCAGTGCTCTTAACCACTGATCCATCTATCTAGCACCACATGAACCTACTTTTACAATCAGTTCATTTACTGAGTACTTAATTTGTGCTAGGCACTAGGTGAAAAGCTCATAACAATCATGTACTAATTATGAAAACCCCCAAATAGAGCATCATGTATTTCAGAATGTCACTGTTCCTCCCTATGTGCTGCCTGTTTCATACTGATTGATACCTAGCTTTCAAAATTCAAAAAATAAAAAAAAAGAAAAACTAACCAAAGCTTAGATGTGGAGTGTATAATAGAGATTGAAGAGAGTTATAATTATTTAACACAGAGATTACAGCTGAAGACTTCTAGTGTAGTTCTTTTTGCATACTTCTCTTTTTAGTGTTAAAATACTGGAAAATGAAATTCAGTAAATGGATGAAAACAGTACACATGTCAATTGGTTCCACTCATTTCCTTTCTTTGGCAAAGAGAGGGAGAATTGTATGCCCTCACTTCTTAGGTTTACGCTGCCTTGTGACTGCATAGAGAAAAGAAAAACATGTCTGTGTGTTATAGGCAGAAAGGATTGTTTTGAGTCAACTCGCCAGTCTACTCTTTCCTGTTGATACAGGCACTGCAGCATTTTCTTACTGTAACTAATCTACCCTACTCTAATTGAGAAGCTCTTATTACATAAGCAATAACATAAGTTTTCATATTCCTTACATAGAGTATTCTGGTTGTAAGAATGGTTTTATAACAAATGGTTTTTAGCATTCATTCTAAGAACACATGTTTTGCGCTACCTCAGTGACATTTGAAATTCTACCATGGTTTATGATGTGTTATTAATAAAAAAAAAATCTGTCTTTAAAATGCTTCTGGAAGGATGGCATGATAAAATTCATCAGTCATCAACTATCTAGTGATAATAACCTGTGTGTACATACTTCCAACTAACTAGTTGCACATGAAAAATAGGCATGAACTTAGTATGAGTACCTGGTTGACTTGAGGTCTGAGAAAGAAGAGAGATTCTACAAAAATTCCAACATTAAAAGAAAACAAAAGTCCTAGTCTATATTTGATTCCTTTGAGATTAGAAGACCCACTCTGAATTTGGGCCACACTTTCTGTTGGTAATTTATACAAAGGGACATAGAAAAGGGAAGCTTTTGCTTTTTCCTTGGCAGATCTCACTCTCACGGACAAGCTCACATAACCTACAGCTGAGGCACTGCTATAATGATGTTAGAATCTGCTTCTTAGGTATTTAAGTGTAGACTCAACACTGGCTGTGACATCTAGGCTTGAGGACTGAATAATTATGGGATTCCTGGCCTTTTTATTGGGAAACAGCTATTAGTAGACTATTTAAACTACAGCCTATAAAGGATGCTAATGAATGCTCTTTGTATATATGAATTCTCCCTAATAGTTATGTTCCTCAATGTGTATACATGTTAAGAATGATATAGCTGGAACCAAACCTTTACTTCAGAGGTCTGTCTTTTGTATCAAATGTAACTGCTTTTGCTATTTTTTATTTTATTTCTCTGCCCCTCTAAAAAGTTATATTGTAACATTGATCTAGTTGAACAAGTGTTTCTGTATCTTATTCATTTAGTGAGCTCATTTTTAAGGTAAATGTTCTTTATCTGCCTCAAGAAAAAGTCCAAACTCACCATTTTTGTGCCTCAGTAGTAGTTCAAATCCTGGGAGTACAGGCATCACTAGTCCACCTGAATGTAGAATTCTAAATATTCAGTTGTAGAGATTCACAGAGATATAGTCTTTGTTTTTATACAGAGGTGGTCATTATTGTTCAAATGCACTTCCTTAGTTTTCTGTTCATACATAACTCATCATAGTAATCATGTAGTATTTTATTTATAAATCATCTACTAAGTGACATTGAAAGCTTTATCTTTGTGGTTATAAACAATACATAGTATAATGTAACAGATATATTAAATATTATAACACATAAATTGCCTGTAATTTCACCTAAAACTTCATCTTAAACTTATTTGGCCATGTATACCTAATAATCTAAATAGGTATGGCCAAAGGCATTGTATTAATTTATAATTCCATCATATCTACATGTGTGTCTGTTTGCCACACTTTACACTACTTTATTTCACCCAAACTAAAGCTGAACATCTTTAAAGTTTTAAAAATCTAATAATTTTTTAACAGTTATATTTTTATTTGACTTGTCCTCATTCCAATTATGGTCAAGTATTGTTTTCAGAGTTTTAGACTTAATTTTTGTAGACTACATGTTCATTATTTTAAATTATTTATAAGAATTTAGATGAGAAAAAGCTTGTTTAGATTAGTAATCAAATGTGTTAGTTCATATTTAAATAAATTTTGTTCTGTGCTGCACGTTATGGGTATTCTGTGTAGAGACTCAAAAGAAGGAAAGTGTTAACACATGCTGAATGAGTGCAAGGTAAGAGAGAAAATATATAAGGATTCAAGAAAAATAACTGACAGGAATAAAGAAAGAAGTAATGAGAAAAGCAGTTTTTATTTTTAAAGCAAAAGAGAAAAAATCAGAAAATAAAAATGGTCACAAATAGCGATCACAAGAGCCTGTGAACAATAACCACCTTAACATCTAGTTTTCACAAAATCCATGGCAACAATATTTCATTACTGCATTTTCTCACAGACTCACGGAGAGGAAATAAAGTAGGATTTTTAGCACAAAAGGAAAAGCTTTTGACTTTTTTTTTAAAAAATCTATTGTAGATTTAAAAAGTTTGCCAAATTTAAAAGATGGCTATCGTCTTTCCTTAGACTACAACTAACTGTGAATGAAACATATTGCCTTAAATCTTTTGGGAAGTGGTTGTAAAGGGTCTGGGCTTTTTCTGTTCTATGCTATTGAGAGTTTTGTTAGGGCCGACTCCTTGCTCTCAGTTTAGCTGTAACCAGAAATAATGGTTCTACATTAGACATACATCAGGAATTTAAAAAGCTACCATATAAACAAGCAACGGAAGATATGGTAGCCTTAGCTTACTCAGAGAAGAAAATAGATCTTTATTTTTATACATCACATTTAATTTTAATCTTTCGTAAGAGCTCTCTCTCCACTGGATCAAAGATACTTACACTATTTCACAATTACTGTCTTTGACCATTTACTTAAGCCTATTTAAATTCATAGGATCCAGAAGTAGATTGGGCTGTAAAAATCTCCTAATTTATTTCAGTTTCTAGTGTTGATGATCCCCATTAAAGCTCAGTGAACAAAATAGATGTGTCAAGGACTCCTTCATGTTGGCATGTACACTTCTACCACCCTGCTCTCTTGCCCCAACTGTAAGGAAATGGGGCACCAATGCCCAAATCTCTGTTTTTTTCTATAATCTATATGAGACTTAGTACATGAGGAAGTAGGCTACTCCTGGAAACAGACTATGAGGGAATTATCAGAGGTTGATTCTAGTCCACTTTTCCTAGAAATACAAAATAGTAACTCAATTCGTGCTTTAGCATAGAAAGTTGGCAAATAAATTGTCATTAAATTACATTTAAATTCTTCCCATTTGATCACAAATTGAACTGATACAGAATAAGAATTAAAGTAGAATTTACAGCAGGTCTTTTCCAAGCCTCATCTTCATATCAGGAAGCTATTGTTTATAAGCTTGGTGTTTCCTATTCACTGTGGGATTGCAGAACTAAAAATCTCTGCAATGACTCCATGAGAAAAATGCCAATATCAACCAACTTGACCCCCCCCAGAGCTCCCAGGGACTAAGCCATCAACAAAGGAGTACACACGGCTCCAGCTGCATATGTAGCAGAGGATGGCCTTGTCATGCACCAATGGAAGGAGAGGTCCTTTGTCCTATGAAGGCTGGATAGATGCCCCAGTGTAGGGGAGCTGAGCACTGGGGGCTGTGGGCGGGTGTGTGGAGGAACACCCTTATAGAAACAGGGTGGGGGAGGTTGTGATAGGGTGTTTCCAGGAGGGAGGGAAACCGGGAAAGGGGATAACATTTGAAATGTAAATAAAGAAAATATCTAATAAAGAATCTCTGCAGTGAAACCATCTCCTTGTTGTCTCTCCTTTATAGTATTGTCTTTTCCTTAGGATATGGAAGAACACTGAGCTGGTTGTATGTTGAATCAAAGGAAGTATGACGACAAATTGTCATTTTCTCACCTGGAGGTTACTTCAGGACCTGGGCCTGTTCTTTCTTTTTCTCACAAAGAAACTAGGTAGTGGCTCTTCCAATGCATGGATGAAAATCAGGAACAGAATACAAGGTAAAAACATGAGTCTCAGAATATGTTCAAAACTCTACTTCTAGAATGTTAGAAAACATGAAAAATAAACCACTATATGGAGATTTAAACTATATGGTTTAAAACATATTGAAAAGAGTGGGAATGAAATGCATAACTTCCTCACTAGTTAACTCTTATGAAGGAGGATGACAGGATTAAGTGAGAACATGAAAATTTCAAGTAATTACAGCTAAGGTGATACTTGCCAGAAATCCCAATCTGATTATACAAAGCTTATGTATCACAGTGTTGTCTAGAACTGTTGGCCACATTCTGGGGATTATCATAGCCAAGAGAAAGTATGAATAAAATATTCAAATGATTTTCAATTTTTAAAAACATTTAGAAACCAGTTACTATTGATACATGAGATTTTTGACAGTATGCTGTTTATAGAGGTGCTTAATATAGATTGCTTTCTTCATTACTGTCAAACTTATTGAAGCATTGCACTGCATCTCCCTAGAAACAGTAGCAGCTTGTAGTTCCAGGAAAGGACCTCTCTTGTAGTCTTTTCTGGCTACTGTAACAAAATTGTCCAAACTGCACAGCTGATAGAGCTAGAAATGTCCTTTTCACAGATCTAGAGCCTAGACTTCCGAGCCAAGGAACCAGCAGATCTTTTCATGAAAGCCTACTTTATGGTTCACAAGGACTGTTGTCACATTTGGCTCCTCACATTAAAGAAGGGACAAGGTAGTTCCTGTTGGGGACTCTTATAAGGAACCTGAAACATTCCTAAACAGATGTTCATATGATCTAGTCAGCAGCCACAACCACACATCACCTGTTAAATTTTCCTTCTGTCTTCCTTCCTTCCTTCCTTCCTTCCTTCCTTCCTTCCTTCCTTCCTTCCTTCCTTCC